>VTFQ01000773.1:0-296286 GCA_036281575.1 Ancherythroculter nigrocauda | reverse complement strand
CCTAGTGGCCGTTGTCATCTTTCATACTACAAAATTTATTTTAACTACTTTATAACCAAAACGTTTCTAATCTTGACAAATCACATATTGTCGGAAAGGTCTGAATCTCAAGCAAGTGATATTTGGACAGAAATTTTTTAATTTGCTACAGAGGAATGGATGAGAAAAATTTCAATGGAATGTGGGCGACACCCAGTGGCTATTTTTGGTACAGCGCCAAAACAAAATCTCATGGGATCTTTAATTTTTGTGATATCAACTTCAAATTTGGAACACAACTTGGTTTGACATATGGCTTTGATATTATATATCGATTTTAGAGTAAAAATTATTTTGTAAAATATATATTATATAAAATAAATACTTAGTACAGTACACAGTAAATTTAAACTTCGATAACTTTTTCATACTTTCATTCTTTCATTTTCAGCAACAACTGCTGCTGAGTGTCTTCTTTAAAACAACCAAACTTAGGTCTATATACAAAACATTCTTGAAATACAGTGATTTAAGTTTGATAGTGCATTTTCACATGCTCAAAAAGCGTAATGACAGTTAAGGGGTTAAGAACATTTGTTTTTTTATGAAAATGTTTTAGAAAGTTTTTTGTATATTGTCTGTTTTTGTTGTAAGGAGTGTAAAATCGTATGCGTGCCGTTCATACTGTCATTCATCAGGACAGGCTGATTTGTTGAATACAGAGTAGGCACTGATATGTAAATGTGGGCGGTCATATGTTAATGAGCTCATGAATGTGACATACTATGACTAATTCTGAATGAAATGTTTTGTTTTAGTTTCATTCAATGCTCTGGGGGAAACTAGTGAGGGAGGTGTGATTTATAAATGTTAAGTACGTCACATAGTACTTCAAACTTTATTTCAGAAGAGCAGGAAACGTGGAAATGTGTTGCACTAACATTTGAGTTGTTTCGTCTTGCATCCTTTTCAGATGAATAATTTTTTTTTGTCGCAGGTGGATTGTGTGCAGCCGGTTCTGAAAGAGGAACAAACTCCCCACCAGGTTCCAGTCCATCGGGGTTCAGGTTGAAGACGGCAGGCCGTGAGTTTCCTCTCTGCCTTTTGCATCCTTGAGCAAAGAAATGTTCCTCCTCCGTTTAGCACTTTGGAATTTGATACGCATGTTGACGGCAGCACTTCTCACAAAAGCCTGGTCTGATCGGCGTCTGTGAGTCAGCAGCGCAGCTTTCTCAGCCATGTATGGTGCTGGAAACACTCAGAAGTAATGATTCAGTGTAGACGGCAGGAGATAATGAGATTCTGTCCGCATCTCCCGCGCGCTTTGTTTCCTGGCGCTCTCAGTTGCAGTCTATTTTCATATCTTTGCATCTCTCTCATTTACATGTCTCTCTTTAAGTATGCTGTCTCCCACACACCAGTCTGTCTTTCTCCCGGCCTGCGGTCTCTTTTCTGCTCCTCATGTTCGGTTCTCTTTTCTTTTTTCTTTTTTTTTTTTTTTCCCTTAAGATGGACAAATGAAGTGGAGCATATCTAACAACTTGCTAATTTTTTCTACTTTATTAATATTTAATTGATATTAATAAATTAACATAAATTTCAGTTTTTTTTTTTTTTAATTTTAGAGTGATTATATGAGGAATGTTGTAGTATTGTTTTGTGTTGTTTTATTTCTTTCATCTGCTATTCTTCCTTTTTTAAAATTGAGAACATTTTTAATCATGATTTTTTTACGTTTCTTTACATGAAGGATTTTTATTAGTGATATTTATAATATAATATATTTAATACGTTTATAAAGATGTATTTTTGGTTTTATAAAAATATTTATAATTTTTTAATAGTAAATTGCAATATTTAGAATTTTATGATTTACAACTTTTTTATTGGTGGTGATAAAAAATAAACATAATATTGTAGAATTTTAAATATTTTAATTTTATTTTTAATTACAACATTCAAGGAAGTGCATAATTGAGATGCCATGCTTATTGTAAAATTAGAGAATTATTAAACTATGAATGTATAACATTATAAAATCAATTTATTGGTGGTGATAAAAAATAAAAAAATTATATTCTAAATATTTTCATTTTATTTTAAATGATAATATTTAAGGAAATGCATAATTGTGATGTCATGTTTATTGTAAACTTAGAGAATTATAAAGTAATTATAAATGTATAAAATAAATGATAAAATCAATTTATGGTGGTGTTAAAGAAATTATATATTATTATTCTTATTATAATTTAAAATAAAGTTAAAATTTTTAGAATTATAATATACTAATTATATATATATATTATAATATATATATATATATATATATATATTTATATATATTAGTATTGTATAATTCTAAAAATTTTAACTTTATTTTAAATTACAATATTTAAGAAAAAATGCATAATTGTGATGCCATGTTTATTGTAAAATTACAGTACTATAAAATAATTATAAATGTATAAAATTATAAAATCAATTTATTGGTGGTGATAAAAAAAAATTATATAGTAATTCTAAAAATTTAAATTTTATTTAAATTACAAAATTTAAGGAAATGCATAATTGTGGTGCCAAGTTCATTGTAAAATTAGAGTATTATAAAATACAAATGTATAAAATAAATGAGAAAAATCAATTTATTGGTGGTGATGATAATTAAACTATATAAGATTGTAGAATTCTAAATATTTTAATTTTTATTTTAAATATTTAAGGAAATGCATAATTAGGATGTCATGTTTATTGTAAAGTTACAGTATTGTAAAATAATTATAAATGTAAAAATTAAATGATAAAAATCAATTTATTGGTGGTGTTAAATTACATAATTTATTAGAATTCTAAATATTTTAAGTTACAGTATTGAAGGAAATGTATAATTATGATGTTGTTAATTGTAAAATGACAATATTATAAAGTAATTATAAAACAAATATTTCTGAAAAAAAGTTTTGTGAAGTAGTTAAGGTGGTACACCTTATTATATATAATAATAATAATAATATAATATTATGAAACTTGAGCAACCCGCCATATATATATATATATATATATATATATTATATATAATATATTATATATTATATATAATATATATATATATATATATATATATTATATATATATGTGTGTCTATATATGTGTAAAAAATACTTTTTTCCCCAACTAGTTTCAAACAGTCTTCCAGCTTATTGATTTTTACATAATGGATTCATAAACTAATGGAAGTGTCTAGTAGAGTCCGTGTTGACCTGGAGCTGAACTCTGCTGTCAGTGTTGGTCAGTGTCTTTAACGGGCCGTCTCCTCTCTCTGTGTGTTAGACTCAGTCGCTTCACTAGCATGGCGTCTAGACAGGAGACGACGGAGGCCGAATCTCAGGAGCAGACCGACGGTAAACCTTCAGCGAATAAGACGCCCAACCAGTCTCTGGACGGCAGCGTGCACAAGCTCTCACGAGCGGACGTGATGCGCTCCGGTTCTGCCTCGCTCCAGGAAAAGCTGGATCCTGCGCTGGACCCATCCTCCCTCCCGCCGCCCGATCCGTCTCTGCAGGCCGGGACGGGCAGCGTAAATGGAGCCGTGGAGCAGCCCGGGGGCTCGGCGTGCCTCAGGGACGGACGCTGGTTCCAGAAGCTTCTCCAGGCGGAGACGGACCGCATGGAGGCCTGGTGTCAGCAGATGGACCAAGAGACCAAAGACAAAGAGCTGTCGGAGGAGGGTGAGTTACTCGCTTAACATCTAATTGAAATGAATTTCATTATTCAAGCAATTCCTAATGGATAAAAGCAATTAATTTAATTCACCGTGTTACCAATGTTCAGCCGCAAGTTGCAACACCGTTTGCCCACCGCGGCACCGCCCCCACTGTCGTTTTGATTTTTAATAGTAATAAAAATCATTTAGTTCAGTTAGAAAACAGACACTATAATTAAAAACTGAACATGTCTGCTCAATTCACCATGTGCCGAACGAGAGTCGCAGCAGGAGTCAGATTTCATTTATCACAAGAGTCAGGAACTGACTCACAAGACGATGGCGGAAGATTTGTGGATTTTTGTAGTATTTTGGATTTAAATCCAGTGCTAATAGGGAACCTGCAAAAGATTAATTATGTTTTTCATTAAGAAGAATAACGAACCCACCATTTAAGGCCCCGGTATACTTCAAATGAAGCCGAAGAAAGAACTGATGTGACGTCATTTCAAACAAAATCAGGCCAAAACGAAGTTCGTTTTGTGTTCTTTTTGGAAGTTTGAAACGGCTTGCCAAAGCGAACTTTTCCTGAAAGCTGCAAAACACCTTCGTACTACCATTGGTCCGTGACGATAACGTAACAGGAGGTGTGCGCTGAGGCTCCGCCTTTGACTCATTTCGTGTGTTTGAGTACATCGAGGTAAGATCTCCGCGGGTGAAAACATGAACACACTGGATAGCCGCTTTATAGTACAAAATAAAGTTGTGCTTGTAAAAAATGAGGCACTAACACTGTTTTCATGTTTGATACTGTAAAGCTGCTTGATTTTAAGCAATCTATTGAATAAAGTGCTATATGAAGACGTGACGTGACTGGAGTGCTACTTTGCAGAGCTCGTGTTAACATTCCCATGCTGTTATGATCGGACGATATATATATATATATTATATTAATATATATATATATATATATTATATATATATAATATATATATATATATATATATATATAAATTACTATTACTGTTACTATTACGGTTACTGTCCTTGCGTTTAGGAAGGTAACCCTGACTGTGAATAATTACCTTTTTCTTTTTCTTTTTTACCATATTTAACCGAAAACCTGATTTCAGACTTAATTAATTCATCTTAATTCAGACTCTTTGTAGTACTTTCAGTGGTATTATTACTGAAATATATGTCCAGGAAGCTGCTATTAATTGCTGCTCCTCCAATCTCAGGAGCTTCTATTTACAGACGTGAATCAAATTCCCAACGGATCCATGAATAAAGGATGATATCACTCTCTCTCTAAACGTGCGGCCTCATTAATGAGCTTTAATCAGAAACGTCTCTCTGTTGCCTGCTAATTTTGGCTCCTCGAGCCTGTGATTAAAGTCATTAGGTTTGAACCTGGCATGAATGGAGAGAGAGTGAGAGAGAGAGAGAGAGAGAGAGAGAGAGAGGGTGGAAAATCAATGGTAGCTTGTGTTACATGATGATGCAGAAATGATGATGTTTCTCTCTCCTCCATAACGGGCAGTGGCAAATCAATGCTGCTGCTGTCTGTGTGGTGTGATTGACGGCACGCTGTCAGAGTTGAGCGTATAAATAGCAGCCTGATGAAGAGCACGTCTCTCTCTGTGTTCCTGTAGTGTTGGGGAAGGTCCGCAGTGCGGTCGGCAGCGCTCAGCTCTTGATGTCTCAGAAGTTCCAGCAGTTCCAGGGCCTTTGTGAGCAGAACCTGGTGAGTGTCCTGATAGAGCCCACTTCACTTATAGGATCAGTCCTGATGTAATGTCCAGGGCATATTTTTAAAAAATTATTAAAAAAAAAAAAATATATATATATATATATATATTACTTTATACTTTATATGTATATATATATATATATATATATATATATATATATATATATATATATATATATATATATATATATATATATATATATATATAATTATGCCTCTCAATTACTGTAATTCCCCCACATGTTTTAGATTTTTTTTATTTTATTTATTCTTTATAGTGATTCTATAATATATAATGTATCTTTTTATTATCATTTCATTTTTTCATGTATCATTTTCATTATTTCACCTCTATTTATTAATTTAATTAATATTTAATTATTTAATTACATTAATTAAATATATTTATAAATATAAACATTTCTAAAAATATTTTAATATATAATTAAAAATTTTATTATGAAAATTCTGTGTGTGTGTATATATATATATATATGTGTGTGTGTATATATATATATATATATATATATTTTTTTTTTTTTTTTTATTATTTCATGTTTATGTAAAGAAAAAAAATACATAAAATGTATCTTATCATTTAATTTTTTTCATTCATCTCCATTTAATTATTCATTTCATTACATTAAATATATTTGTAAATATATAAATGTAAAAAATTTAGAATTAAATTATGAAAATTATATATATATATATATATATATATATATATATATAATATTTATCTGTATATGTAAAGAAAAAAGATATATATATAATTTCTCTCTCTCTCTCTCTCTCTCTCTCTCTCTATATATATATATATATATATATATATATATATATATATATATATATATATATATATATATATATATATATATATATATATAAAATATAAATTCTATTACTGCTGTTAATTTCTATTATCTTTAATTTCTATTCTATTAAAATTATCTTTCTATTAAAAATGTCAAAGTAGAGGAAGGAAAATATTGAAGAAGGAAGGGATGAAGGAGATGAATATGAGGATGTGAAATTAAATAGACTGAAAACCTTTTCTTTATTAGATAAAAATATGTGGACAAAGTTTTCCTTTTGTGGACATTTGCAGTTAAATCAAATGTAATAAATCGCAATGTGTCATAATTTATGTTACTGCAATACTTGGCATATCTTCGCAATAATATCTTAATGTAACTTTATTTCTTCTGATGTAACTGAGGCAACAAGATGAGGAGAAATAACATCCAATAATATCTTAGTGTGTCTTGAATGACTCTATTACGTCCAATCTGTTGGATCAAATCTAGTCCCTCCATTCTTATTTCCTGCTAAATATGTTCTTTCACTTGGAAATACTGCAGGAGTGGTGATCATCAACCCAGAACCGCTCATGTGACTCTCAGACATGAGGCTGGAGTTGAAGCGCCCTCTGCTGGCACTCTGTCCACATGACTGAACGCTGATGTTCTCAGCACCTCATTTCAGTTCGTTCATCTAACATCGATTGAAGATTTCATAAGGTCATATCGCTGTTGTAGTGTATGTACCGTATGTTACACAGTAGGACTCGAATCATCATTGTGCTGGTTGGGAAATAAAATCATATTACAAATATGTATAGGTCATTTTGACACACAATCCGATTCAATGGACCTGAAGTGGACGGATGTTCTCTGACAGTTTCTCTTGGTATTTAAAAGTGCACTCGAGCCACATGTCTGATGTCTGTTTCCGTCAGGATGCAAACGCTCAGCCGCGGCCCACCGCGCAGGATCTGGCCGGATTCTGGGATCTGCTGCAGCTGTCCATCGAGGACATCAGCATGAAGTTCGACGAGCTCCACCTCCTCAGGTCCAACGACTGGAAGATGTCTGAGACCCAGGACAAAAAGGTCCAACTCATGTACCTTTCCAACATCATTACGCTTCCTTTTGCTTGTATATCCAATGTGAAGGTAGAATGAAGTTCTGGTTTCTGGTTATACGTCAGTTTTTAGATCTAGAACTGTTCGCTTATTGGCGCCGCCCATCCATGTGATGAAAATCTAGTGTGTCAGATGCTACCTGTAATACACTATTCAAATGTAGTAAGTGATAGTTTTGTAGTTATGTAGTTTTTTATTTTAATGTTTTATAAGCTAGTGGAATGAATTTTAAGTTAATATTAATGTTAATGATTACTTTTAATATTTGTTTTATTATTTTTATTAACAACTTAATTATTTTAATAGTTAAAATTAATATTCATTAAATATTTGTTTTATACATAATTTCTTTTCATTTATATTTTATAAATATTTTATATATATTTTTTAAATAAATATTTAATATTAGTTAGCATAGTGTATTTTAATATTATATTTTATAAATGATTTAAAATGTCTATTTTATAAATGTATTTTATTTTTAGTAAATAATGTTATAAGCTAGTGCATTTTATTGGTATAAATTCATATTAATAATTAAATTAATTTAAAAAATTACTTTTTTTTTTAATTGACTTTTTTTTTTTTTTTTTTTTTTTTTTATTAGTTTAATAGTTAAAAAAATATATAAATATATCAATTTTATTTTCTATATATTTATATCAATATTTTATGTTATTACTAAACTGGTGATACCCACCCACATATCACCGGGTATCACCTGTAATAATTATTTATTTGTTTGTTTATTTATTAATATTACTATTTTTCTTCTGATGTAACTGAGGCTTGCAGGATGATATTTAATATTTTATCTTATATAGTGTATATATAATATATTAATATATAATATTAATTGTTTTTTTATATATATAATCATTATTTAATAATTATTTTAATCGTTAAAAAGAGTATTAATCATTGCATATGAATTAAAAACATGTATATATACATATATCTCACCGATATCATCTGTAATATTTATTTATTATTAGTACTATTTTTTTTTCTGAAGTAACTTAAGCTTGCATGATGATGATTAATATTTTATCTTATATAGTGTATATATAATATATTAATATATAATATTAATTGTTTTTTATATATATATATAATCATTATTTAATAATTATTTTAATCGTTAAAAAGAGTATTAATCATTGCATATGAATTAAAAAATGTATATATACACATATATCTCACCGGATATCATCTGTACTATATATATTATTTTTACAAATTTTTTCTGAAGTAACTGAAGCTGCAGGATGATATTTAATATTAGTGATTGTGAATTTTTTATTTATTTATGATTTAATAATTATTATTTAAAATGTTAAAAAATTAATATTAATCATTGAATATAAGTTTATAATATTTCTTTCATACATCATTTCTTTTAGAAATATATTTATAATTTAATATAATATAATATAATATTATATATATATATATATATATATATATATATATATATATATAAAAAAAATATGTTTTTTTTATATATATAAATAAATAATATTTAGCATTATAATCACAATTTAATTGTTAAATGACTGTCCTCAGGAGGAGAAGAAGTCGGCTCCAGCCCACACACCAAAGAAGACTGTAAAGGTAAAATCCAGCGGCGGGAAGGAGAAGAGCGGCGACTCTTTGGCCGACAAGCAGCGTCAGGAGGCCAGAAAGCGACTGATGGCGGCCAAGCGAGCCGTGTCCGAGCGGCAGAACTCCGCCACCGAGAGCGCCGAAAGCATCGAGATCTACGTCCCCGAGGCTCAGACGCGACTCTAATGAACCACAAAATAACAAACTCCTCCCACTCCAGAGACGCTTTCTTGCGCTCACGGACACGCTCACCCGTACCGAGCGCACCACGGTCGGATCGAAAGGTGAATGGCCGAAAACAACGAGCAAAAAATCCAATAAAAAGAGCGAGAAATTGAATTTGAACGCTGCCGCAGAAGAACCTCCTGTTGAAGTTTGTTTATATGGTTTCCCCTTGTTATAATTATAAATGTTATAAAAGTTAACTATCTCATGGAATATATCAAGACTTTGTCTGTAAATTGTGCTAATATCTCTGATGATGAAAAGACGTTCTTTACCGTGTCAGATCTCAGACCCTTTACACTCGTCACATGACCCGCTTCACACGTCACATGACCCACGGACAGCATGCACTCAGGATCCTGCACGTGTGCACTTGTCTTTCATCGGCGCAGTCTTCCTGTTCTCACAAACACCTTTCTTTTCTTCGTCGGGAGCACGGACACGTGACTTTATCGCGCGAAGCGTTTGAATGGCGTTGCGTATGTGAATGTTTCACTGCATCTGGAGTTTTGATGGTACGAGAGATACTTGAAATCTGAAGCGAATCACCGTAGGAAGTCGTAGAGTAGCACAGGAAGCAGATTTTAGCACTCCACTAGTTTTGTTTTTCACGTCACTTTTCACTCCAGTAAAATTGAATGCAGAAACACACTTAAGCTTGATTTATTTTCCATGTCAAACAATCCATTTATATTTAATAATAGGGTTGAAATATGACCTCTCGACTTTGTTTTTATGATGAATGTTTTAAAACGTCAACAGTGACTGTCCAGATTTTTACTTGGACCAACTTCCTGTTTGTTTTGTAATATTATTATAATTATTATTATTAATATTATTTTAATTTTGAATTTTGTTTTCTGTTGTCCATTCATTCCATGTGTTCTTCAGCACGGTTTCCTGATGCTACGGTTCAACCGTACAACCGTGTCTTCGTGTGACCAATTAGAGCCCTTCATTTGTGATCAACAATGTTTTTTTTTTTTTTTTTTAATTATTATTTGACAGATATTAAAAACTTCCGTTACCCAAAACTCAGCTGATTTAGTTGTTTCAGTGTCAGATTTCCACACATTGAGCCCAAAAGTGTCACAGTATTTACTCTCTTTTCAGTATGTTAACCATCTTTATAGTTAACTGTGCATATTAAACTAGGTTAAAATGTTTTCAACACACTTCACCTTTCAGATCTTGGAGAATCACTGCCGGTTTGTTTATGTGCCAGTTTGATATAAGTGGCCATTAGTTCACAGCAAACTGTTTTCTGAAAACGGAGGAAAATTGTGTTTAAATGATGAGTGAATTGGTTTTGATGGCACTTTTATTCATTTTTACCGAGTTTGTATTCCATTATAAGCATTAAGTGCATCCGATCTGAAGGACAAAGTCTTGTTCGCTCTGTATCTGAGCTAGAAGGTCTGCTGGTCCACGTGAATGTTTCAGGAGCTGTGGTGTGTGAAGTTCAAGCTTGCTTTAACACGAGTCATGTTCATTAAAGGTGCAGTAAGCAATTTCTGAGAAATGCTGTTGATATTTGAAATCATCAAAACAAACACGCCCCTAACCAAAAGGATCTTGATAGCTCCGCCCACAAATTCACAAACACACTATGCAGCACAGGCACCTCCCCCTCATGAGTGGACACGCCCCTTACTGCTGATTGGCTACGTGTTTTCTGGCACTCAGTCCAATCCACTTTCAACAGCGTTTCTCAGAAATCAGTTACTGCACCTTTAAATCTTCTGTTTGTTCACATAATGATGACTGAGGATTGAACAGAGTCCTGAACACACATGATTCACTTTAGATCTGGAATTTAGCAGCCTCTCGCTTCCTCTCGAAACAGGCAGTTATAATTAAATAATCATATTTTTGTGGATACTGTGATACTCTACCATTCAAAAGTTTGGGGTAAATAAGATTTAAAAAAAAAAATAATAATAAATTGATCATAAGGCCGTGTGTCCACCTAAGTGTTTTTTCCAGCTGCTAGCGTATTTTTTCAATTGTTTTCAATGGGAACGCCGCGTTTTTTAAACGCCAGGAGCGTAACGAGGCACTGAGCGTCTTTTTCACGCTCAAGCGCTGAGAGCTGGGCGTTTTTTACTGGTCGCCTCGAGTTGAAGAATGTTCAACTTTGAGTAAAACGCTGTGCTCATCACTGTCACTCTTTAGCCAGCCGTCCAATCAGAGTGGAGGAGGGGCGGGACAAATACAACTCCGACCAACTGTCACATTCTTGCTGTACAACGACATCAACAAACAGAAACAAAATGGATGAGAAATTAATATTGCTGCTCTCCGAAAATACATAGCAAAGTAATTTTACATTGTGTTTACATTTTTAGTCTGAAACAAATTACCTGCAAAATCAGTTATAAGTAACAGTGCCGCGGATATTCCGTATCATAGCAACAAAGCGTCTCAACGGGAAAAAAACGCTGCGCTGCAGAAGCGCTCTCAAGCGCTCACAGATAGGCGTTTTAAGCAGAGCGCCTAGCGTTTTCAGCTGGCTAAAAACGCTCTGGTGGACACACGGCCTTAGTGACAGTAAAAACATTTATAATGTTACAAAAGATTTCTGTTTCAAATAAATGCTGTTTATTGAACATTCTATTCATCAAAGATTCCTGAAAAAAGTAACATTGCGAAACCTATATATAACGGTTTTATTAAGCAAAAAAACTTAAGCAGCAAATCATCATATTAGAATGATTTCTGAAGGATCATGTGACACTGAAGACTGGAGTAATGATGCTGAAAATTCAGCTTTGATCACAGGAATAAATTACAATCGCATAGAAAACATTTATTTTTAATAATAGACCTAATAATAATTCACAATCTTACTGATTTTACTGCATTTTCGATCAAATAAATGCAGTCTTGGTGAGCAAAAGAGACTTCAAAAAAGGCATGAGGGTGAGTAAAAGATAACAGTTTTGTGGGAATGTTTACATGCACTGATATTCCTCAATCTGAGTAAATCCAATGCAGCTGCAGATTCTGAACGGTCTGTTTATATGTGCAGTCCATTTCAAGCATTCGTTTGCATCTGTTCAAACAAAATTTCAGCGGATATGGCAGGGTTTTTTTTTCCTTGATCATATATATGAAAATATGTCTGAAGTGTTTTTTCTTTAAAGTAATACGTAAATAAACATACAAACCACCACACTAATTTTGAATCCGATTGAGAAATTAGTTTGGTGTACAACTGGGCCTGAAACTAACTTTTTGCCACACCTGCCAATGGCCGATGACTTAAGAAAATTTACAGATTTTAGATACCAGTGAAAATTCACAATTTTCAGGTACAGAAATGTAATAAAGTAATCAAATGTAAAATAACACTGCATAGTCTTCACTGAATAAATTAAACCTTATATACAGTAGTTAAAAAAACTTATTCAGTCAAGAGCAGTGAGTGATTTTTCTTTGTCTTTTGTTGTTTGATTAACATTAAGGACAGACAGTAGCAGGCGTTTATTAGGCTGCTGTCACTTTAAGAGCTGCACAGATCCAACATACTGATACGCAATCGCTTCCTAAACTGTTTATGTTCACTTGAGACATAACTGACCATGTTTACAAGGATACTCGCTAATACGGTTATTTTCAAACGCAGGAGGAGAGTTCAATTCAGTATTGGAGCACTGTCTTGATACGCGGCTTTCTGTGCGCGCAGAAAATTTCCCACACGGCAGGTAGTAGTTTTGCGCTTGAATATTTCATTTGGCAAGGTTTAAACTTTTGTGGCGACACAACACTGGCCCATCAACTGTTCACGTTCACGTTCTCACAACATTGCATTGCTAGAATTCATAAAAATATTACCAGCCAATTGCGATCGAGACCAGTTCATATACTCGCCAACACCGATTTTTACTCGCATTTGGGTCTTGGTGAGTGTTCATTTTAGACCCCAAGGGCAAGGCTGATATTTTCCTGTTTAACAGATTGTATATGATCTATACATCACAGCTTTTAATCGGATCAAAATTTCAGGTCGATCGAGGTACGTGTTTACATGAAGAGTTTTCAATCCGACTGAGCTGTCAATCCGATAATTAACAGATTGTTAGATTGCATGTAAACCAAAGGTATGTGCAGCTTTTATGGAATACAATAATTACCATAAATTGTTAATTTCTCATTCAAAATTCAATTCTTGACCCAAAATAAAAATCCCAGTCTACTGTGAAGTTTCAAAATGTGAGGGCATTAGTCTTTGTTCATGGTCATTGGTAAATATGATTATTAAACAAAATAATATTTAAGCCGAGTTGAACCATTCACATTCAGATTGTATATTGACTTTTTTATTATCTGACCAATAACGTCTGGACCAATCCCAGCTCAGAATGCTCGGATTCATCAAATGTTTTACACAGTTGACTCGAGCAATAAAGTAGCATCTTATGTCACTGTTTGTTATAGATGAGAAGTGTTTTCTCAATCGTCCAGTCGTGTGAACGTTGACTTTACATTCTTCCTGATCAACTTTGATGTCTGTTTTTCCGTTCTCAAGTTTCCTCACCTGCTTTTCCAACAGATACTGATATTCAGCACAAATTTCTGATCTCTGCATGTCAGCAATATCAGAGTCTTCAAACCTTTGTGTTCCTGTGGAAGGATTGATTATTTGCTTTTGATCGAGTATCAATGAACTCAAACCCATCGAATCTTAATAGGGCTAAACTGGACTGACACTTATGGACTTTCAATGGACATCTCGCCTGCCTTTGTATATTTTTATTTATTTTATTATAATTGTGTGTGTGTCAGATGCTAATGGACACAAATCAAATGTATTTCACATTGTCATGTTGTTCTTATGATAACTTTGGAGAGAAATATTGTAGACGGAGAGGGCCGATATGGATGCTTTCATGCACGTCATCTTGTATTTGTTCAAGCCATCAGGTTGTTTCTTGCACTTTTGTGTGTTTATAGTGAATCACCAGGGTTAAATGAACTCTTTTAGTGGTAAATGGCACTTTCCATGAATAGGCTGCAAATTTGTGTTTAACTGTCAGTTTTAAAATTCAGATATTTTGAATTCAATAGGCTTTAGATAAAAATATAAATTTTAATGACCTTATTTTTTTTTTTATTATTATTTTAATATTTAGCAGTGTAGCCAAAATTATTTCATGAAAAAGTGTGTGTATATATGAAGACATCAGATGCAAAAGTCTCAAAGTGAAATCTGAAATTTTCTTCTAAAATGAGCATTTTTATCAAGCTCGTATGTTTAGGTTCAGTAATTTCACTTTAATGGCAATTAATAGGTCCTTTTTATTGCCATTAAAGTGAAATAAACATACGAGCTTCATAAAAGTACTCATTTTTAGAAGAAAATTTCAGACGGCACTTAGAGGCTTTTGCATCTGAAGTCTTCATATATATATATACATATATATATATATATATATATATATATATACATACATACATACATATACACACATATATAAGTGCTGTCAAATCGATCAATTGCGATTCATCATACACACATATAAGTGCTGTCAAACCATTAATTGCAATTAATCATACACACAAGTGCTGTCAAATCACTTAATCATATACACATATAAGTGCTGTTAAATCGATTAATCACAATTAATCATACATATGCACGCATATAAGTGCTGTCAAATCGATTAATCATATACACATGTAAGTGCTGTCAAATCGATTAATCACAATTAATCATACATATGCACGCATATAAGTGCTGTCAAATCGATTAATCACAATTAATCATACATATGCACGCATATAAGTGCTGTCAAATCGATTAATCACAATTAATCATACATATGCACGCATATAAGTGCTGTCAAATCGATTAATCATATACACATGTAAGTGGTCAAATCGATTAATCACAGTTAATCATACATATGCACGCATATAAGTGCTGTCAAATCGATTAATCACAATTAATCATACATATGCACGCATATAAGTGCTGTCAAATTGATTAATCATGCATGCACACATAAGTGCTGTCAAAATCAACTAATCACGATTAATCACACACACACATATAAGTCCTGTCAAATCGATTAATCACGATTACTCACAGCTGACATAAAAGTTTGTAAATTTATGTGTATGATTAATCGCGATTAATCGATTTGATTAATCGGTTTGCTTATATATATACAAATAGTTTTTCAAATACTTATTTCAAACCTCTTATAGAATTAATAGAAAATTGTAGTTTGTCAGTCTGAGCATCTTCTGAAGTTTAACTTCCTCCTTTCACTGAACATTTAGACAAAATAACTTCATTAGAGTTTTGAGCATTTTTCATACCCTTTTTGTGGAAAGTGCCAAAATATGATTAACTAGAATTCAGTTTGTTTAACACTGGTGAATTTCTCTGTGTGGTTTGGTTCTTTTTTTGAGCACTGGTATAATAATGAACACATGAAATCTGATCTTGGATCAGTAAATTCAATATGCATAAAAGGCCCAAAAATCCCATCCTTACGTCTCCAGAGTCCAGAGAAAGAGAGATTTGCTATAGATATCTATCAGTGATGGTTATTATTTTTCAGAACTGACATGTTTTAAAGTAATATAGATATACAATGTTACACTCTGTAGATTGTAGGATTGTTGTGGGAACATTTCTTTTACAATCAAAATAAAGTTTTATTTAACAAGAACACCAGAATAAAGGATAGAGTATTTGTTCTTTGAGCCCCATTGGGTGACATTGCTTTTATACTGTTTATGTTCATTTTTTATAGTTCAGCACTATAAAAAAAAAAAAGTATGATCAATAAGTCATGACAAATGTTTTTTCATTACTTTAACTCATCAAAATAATTTAACCAATTGCAACTTCGTTTTTTAAGTTATACAACTAAGTTTTTTTTTTCTCCTCAGTGAGTCCATCTCATGACATCTTGGCTCATATTTTACCAATTTTGGTGTAAAATATCTAAATTTTTTGTTTTAAAAGCTGGATCGACCTATTTATCTTGAATTTTGCATGAAAGTGGAAAAACATATTTGTATTTCTATTTAAAATGATGCTTGCATACGTGAGGATCCATTTGCAGAACAAATAATGATTCATTCAGATTCTTATAGAACTTATTCTGAAATGTACAAACTTTATTCTCAATAGATAAATTCAGAAAAAAACAATATTGTGGAGATTAGGCTTTTTGATATCTTCTTGATAACTTAATATCTTTATCTTCATGTTAAGGACTGTTTTCGTCTTCTGTAGATTCAGTCATTCAGTAACTTACACAGTTGATTTTATCTGGAGAGACAAAGAAAGAAAACAGGTCAAATACTGGATCTTGATGATGTGAAGTATGTTTGGCCATGCAAAACTCACTGCCACAATGTGAAATATATGATAGTGGTTTCTAGTGCATTGCAATGTGGTTTCTTATAGAGTGTTGCAGAGATGACATCAAAACCCAGAAGACTAAGGAGCGGTTAGTCTGCGTTTTGGCAGTTAAAGTGTTGGGGGTAACGCATTAAAAGTAACACGAGTTAAGTAATCAGATTACTTTTTTCAAGTAAGTAGTAAAGTTATTACTAAATTACTTCAATTATTAAATTTACAACAAAATATCTGAGTTACTTTTTCAAATAAGTAACACAAGTTACTTTATTTTCCAATGTATTGACTGACAGCTCTTCTGTCTCCATGTTGAGAGAAATCGAGAGAAAGTGCAGAGGTGTTGTGTGAACATGATGGTTATTCTAGACTAAATGTGAACATGCATTTACTCATCTCACTTGCACAAAAACAGATTCAATATTCCACAAAATGAATAAAAACAGTGAAATCCAAACTCAGGAAGCTGCAATGATTAAATATGTTAAATTACACAAATATACTTTATGTATTTAATCTCACTTTATTGTTTTTGCTGCTGACCTTTGATTGTTCAATTCAACCATACTATTAAGCAATATTGAGTTAAAGGGGCTATATGTAAGATTTTTACTTTAATAAAGCATAAAAATACCCCGATATGTTTTCAGATATTTGGGAAACATGTTAAGTTCACCTACTTGTTTCTCAGAAAAACAATGCTACAGCCAGATATTCTACTTTGAAATGTGTGTTCCGTGTCGGAATGTCTGTCTTTGTTTTGGTCTGTGCAAAACTGTGTGCTGCCAGTTTATCCAATAGTATTTCAACATCACAGGTTGCCAGTTGGCAGAAAACACTGCGTATTGCAGACATGGAAACCAACAAACAAAGTGGGTCAGAGAATCGCAGATTCTACTTGACCTAAAAAGCCTCTGAATCCATCTAAATATCTCTATGAACAACAGCATATTAAAACAGATAAATCAACTCATCAGCTTTCATTGTAAATTGCGCTCCCTATTGTTGCTGGCAACCCGCGTCTTTGAAGGAGGGGGTGGGCCAAACACTATTTTGAATTTGGACTGCAGTACCTATTTTGAACACTGGGTGTCATTCCTACATAGAGCCCCTTTAAACATCACAATTGTTTAATTTTTTGTTTTTATTGTTGAAGTAAAAGTGGTGAATTTTCTTCTCCTGTATCCTATTCTTCTTTAATCCAGAATGGCAGCACAGCTGAAATGTCAGTTTTAGCTGCGCCCTCTACTGTACAGGTGTGAATTTCCTTCAGCCTGAGGCTTATTTGTTTCACTTTTGGTGTGAAAGAGCCTTTACATTTGTGAAAAACAGAACTTTTTTTGTTTATAAAAAACAAACAAGCAAGCCCAGCCCATGAGAAAAAGTAACACACAAGTAATGTAATTTACTTTCCATAAAAAGTAACTAATGCAAATTGAGTAACGCAATATTATAATGCATTAATTTTAAAAGTAACTTTCCCCAACCCTTGCGGTCAGTAGAACGAATGAAAGCGTAACGCTTAAAGATATGGCAAGTCAGAAGGGTCAGAATTACGCTGTAGATGAATCGTGTTTACATCAAAACGTTTAAGATGGTTTTAGCGCCATCAAATACGGCGTCCACGTTCTAAACGGCATAAAAACGTGTGCAAATTGTTTTAGTGTTTGTGAAAAGTGCCTTTTTTTACATCGTTTGGCTTATGTCGCTTGGCTTTTGTGTTTTAATTGCACAAAAACATGCGTTTTTTACTCCGTTTTCCGTGTAGTATGATGAGCCATGCGTGCTGATTTCCACAACCAGTAAGTTTGAACTGTTCTCACCCAGTCAATGATGGCCTGAGTCAGACCAGACCAATTTAACGTTGATAGTTAAGTACATGGTGTTTTTATCAATTGGTATGCGTTGGTATTTGATATTTGTATTATTTGGTATTGGTATTTGATGGTGCTAAAATGGTCTTAAACGCCGTCAAATAAGTCATTTTGGATGTAAACATGATTCATCTTTACTGTAATTCTGACCCTTTTGGCTTGCCATATAAAGACATCTGTTTAGTCCAAGTTATGTTTACCACAGACCTTATTTTACTCATATATTGAAAACCCCCATTATAAAAACCAATAGGAACCACTGGCGAATTATTCTTCCAGGTTTTGATGTTGAAGACTGATCTGGATCATCAATATCAGTAGATATTAAGGATCTGCACACACATAATAAAATGCTGAATGAGTCCAGCTGCTGGTTTTTACATGTCATCCTTGTCTTTGGCGCCATGTTTGAGGATGCGAGTGAACTCTACGTAGTTGAAGTTTCCTTTCTTGTCGATTGGCGCCTCACGGAAGAGCTCATCCACTTCTTCATCTGTGAAACGATCGCCCATGGTGGTCAGCAGCTCTCGAAGATGATCCTCATGTATGAAACCTGTTAGAGGTCATGTCATTTTAAACTGTCAATCCTGTAACCTTTATGAGGGAATAATTTTACCTCAATATATATTAAAATGTATTAATTTGGCTTGAGATGGTGCAATGCAGTTTATTAACACTTGAACTCATTATTTGTTATTTGATAGATTAAAGTCCTCGCTGTACCAGAAGCATCTTCATCGAAGCAGGTGAAGGCGTTTCGAATGACGTCTTCAGGGTCGGTTCCGTTCAGACGTTCTCCAAACATGGTGAGGAACATGGTGAAGTTGATGGGGCCTGGAGCTTCACTCATCATTCCCTCCAGGTACTCGTCAGACGGGTTCTTCCCTGGAACAAACAATCACATCACTAAACCCTCCAATGCACACATTAAACCTGCTCTTCACATCAACTTCACTGTCCTGGTCTAAGTTTCATTTGTGTTGGTGAATCCATTCCACTGCAGTTGGTGATAAATGGTTGATATTTTGCATGTTTTTTGGCCTGCAAAATATTACTGCATAAAGACATTACTGGATGAATCTTACAAAACCTCATCTTACATAAGGTCATATTTCAGCCCACAAAAAAAAAAAAAAATAATATATATATATATATATATATATATATATATATATATATATATATATATATATATATATATATATTTAGGTGGAAAAAAATATTGAATTAATCTTACAAACCCTAATCTGACATGCTAAAGCCATATTTCACCCAAAAAACAACACAAACATTAAGCCTTTTTTTAAAAAAAAAAATAAATAGATAAAATATTAAGGAAAAAATAAATAATTGGATAAATCTTACAAAACGTTGGTCATATTTCAACCAAAAATAAAAATCAAGCCTATTTTTTAAATAAATAATATTTAAGGGGAAAATGTATTATTGAATGAATCTTACAAACCCTCATCTATACAAAGGTCATATTTCAGGCCAGAATCAAAAGAAAAAAATGGTAGCGAGCAGCAATTATCAGGGTTCAAACGCTTTAGGCCCTTTAAGCACATGCATAAAAAGGTATTATATTTTATTTAGCAAGCCTGTAACCATCTATATGGAAAAGACTAATTACAGTCAGTTCAGGTTATTTACTAATATGTTTTGTAAAGCTTTATAACTGTTATAATGCTACCAATCTTCCAATCTCCATAAAATTGTGCATGCTTATTTAGAATCATATATCGCATATGCTCACCTAATTTCGTGAAGTTCAGAGTTTTCTTTTAGGAAATATAAACCTTATGCGTTGAATAATGTTCGGGACAGTTGACGGGCCAGTGCTGCATCGTCACGAAAGTTTAAGCCTTGCCAATTAAAATATTCAAGTGCATGAAGACACAAAAAGAAGCTCATTTCGTTACTCGCTATGTGGGAAGGTTTCTGTGTGCAAACATCTGAAGCGCGCCCAGAAATCCGTGACAGCACGCAAATACTGAATTGAACTGTCTTATTGCACTTGAAAATGTCCATAATGGCAAATATCCTCGTAAACATAGTCAGTTATGTCTCAAGTGAACATAAACAGTATATTGGATCCGTGAATTAGCTCTTAAAGTGACAGCAGCCTAATAAACCTGTCTGTCCTTAATGTTAATAAAGCAACAAAAGACAAAGAAAAATCACTCACTGATCTTGACTGAATAAATTTTGTATCTATAATAAGGATTAATCTATGTTTAATTTATTCAGTGACAACTATGCAGTGCTATTTTACATTTGATTACTTTATTAAATTTCTGTAGCTGAAAGTTGTGAATTTTCACTGGTATCTAAAATTTTGGTGTCTGATAAAGGGTTAGTTCACCCAAAAATAAAAATAATGTAATTTATTACTCACGCTCATGTCGTTCCACACCCGTAAGACCTTCGTTCATCTTCAGAACACAAATTAAGATATTTTTGATGAAATCCTATGGCTCCGTGAGGCCTCTATTGACAGCAATGACATTTCCTCTCTCAAGATCCATTAATGTACTAAAAACACATTTAAATCAGTTCATGTGAGTACAGTGGTTCAACATTAATATTATAAAGCGACGAGAATATTTTTGGTGCGCCAAAAAAAACTAAACAACGACTTATTTAGTGATGGCCGATTTCAAAACACTGCTTCAGGAAGCATCGGAGCACAAATGAATCAGCGTGTCAAATCATGATTCGGATCGTGTGTCAAACCGCCAAACTGCTGAAATCACGTGACTTTGGCGCTCCAAACCGCTGATTTGACACACTGATTCATAACGCTCCGAAGCTTCCTGAAGCAGTGTTTTGAAATCGGCCATCACTAAATAAGTCGTTATTTTGTTATTTTGGCGCACCAAAAATAGTCTTGTCGCTTTATAATATTACTATTGAACTACTGTACTCACATGAACTGATTTAAATATGTTTTTAGTACATTAATGGATCTTGAGAGAGGAAATGTCATTGCTGTCAATAGAGGCCTCACGGAGCCATAGGATTTCATCAAAAATATCTTAATTTGTGTTCTGAAGATGAACGAAGGTCTTACGGGTGTGGAACGACATGAGGGTGAGTAATAAATGACATTATTTTCATTTTTGGGTGAACTAACCCTTTAACTGCTTTTTTTTTTGGCAAAAACAGATTCATGGCTGGTAAAAAAAATATTTTTTTTAATAGTATATTTTCTTAAGTCTTCGGCCATTGGAAGGTGTTTAAATAAATAAATAAATATTTTATTATTTAGTTATTTTATTTTTATTTGGGGCTGAATTATATATGTGTGTGTATATATGTATATATAATATGTATTACCAAGAGAGGCCAACATGTCGTGTAGATCCTCCTTATCGATGAAGCCGTCTCTGTTCTGATCGATCATATTAAAGGCCTCCTTGAACTCCTGGATCTGTGATTGGTCGAACATGGCGAAGACGTTGGAAGTGGCCCTCTGCGGGCGCTTCTTTGTGGTCTTTCCTTTGGCACGCTTGGCCGCAGACATTTTGACCGCAGGGTTTGGTTCTGCAGAAGGAAGAGATAAGAGATTAAATTCATTACAGTCGACTTATCGCAGTCTGGAGGAAAATACATAATGCAACAGAGCAATGCCGTCAACTTAAGTATGATGGATGAAGTATGTTTTCAATCTCTTGTAAAAAAAATTGCATGAAAAAACACAATATATGCATCCAGTCTTATAGCATAATAGTTAGAGATGCTGTCGACATGAAATTGACATGACTTTTCAGCAGCATCCTGCGGTGTGACATGCTATGATTCATCAAAAACATTTTTTATTTTTTTTTTTGTAATTCTTCTATATTGAATATTATACTGAAAACAATTCATTTATCACACCACAATGCCAATTAAATCAAGCCAGTAAAGACTAAAAATAGTGAGACTTTCACTTGTCGAATTATAAAATGTATAATTTCACACTATACATATTTCAAATGTAAAACATCCTATTAAATGACTGTTTTGAAACTATAATACATGTTCTCTGCTAGCACTCATCAGAGGTTCAGACTGAAACTGCATTATATCTGTTAACCATTAACAAAACCAAAAGTTCTTAGAGTAAGTGTACCTTGTTTTCCTGTAGAAAAAGGTGGAGACAAGCTGTGTGCGTTGGGTCTGTTCGTCTGCTGGGCTGAAGGGAAGTTTGTTTGGTTTTTCAGGCTTTTCTCCACACCTCCCTGTTCCTGAACGGCCAATAAGGTCAGCCTCCCCTCCTTTAGCCATACAAGGCAAAGGAATCTGAGAGCCGCAGATCTCGCATATCCTGAGAAACAGCAGAGCGTTTTCACAATGGCTCGGGTCTGGCCAGAAGGAGGCCTTATTTAGCAAATAAATGACTAAGTGTGCAGCACAAAAGAAACATTTCCTTTGGCAGTCAGTGCAGATGAAGACCAGCGCAGGGCGGCTTTCGAAAGTCATTTCGGGGCCTGCTGGGGGATTTGCATTATAGGAAAGAGATGCAAATTTATGAGCTGCTGGCTTGGTTACTGAGATATATCTTCGTTACCGCTCTCCTCCTCAAATATGTATATACACAAATGAATGATTTTATCATTCACAGGAAAATTCAGAGCTATAAAAATGTCCCCGCTGCAAGCAGTGTCTATTGTTTTAAAAAGTAAATAACAGATAAAACAATGTGCACAAAGCTAATACATAAATTGCATGAATAACATGACTGGATAATGTTAGAAAAGGTCACAGTATTTTCCATATATGTGCATAAGCATCATTTTTTGGTAAGAAGCCAATATAAGTAGAATTCAACGTTTGCATCATTGAATCATTATTTTTCCTGTTTATCACTGAAGCTGCCTTGAAAAAAAGTGCTTTCTAGAGTCCCTCTGACCTTTTTCAGTGTATTTTATTTATTGAGTCACCAAAATATATTTTTAAAAGCTTTTTATATTAATTGAAATGTCTCCTTTAGTAATGTTTAAAAACATGACATGCATTTTATCTTCATATTAGAAATTATTATTATTATTTTTTTTTTTCAGTTGGCACCACCTATTTTGTCATGTCCCCAAGGCCTATGAAAGGTTACTTGGGATATGAATAATAAAATGAGAAAAAAGTCCATTCATTTTGCCATTCCCATAAATATCCATCTGTGCTTTTTTGCTGCAATGTTTTTTTTTTCTAAGTAAATTCATGATTATTCATTAAAATCACATCATTTAGTTCGTACCTCAGTAACCCCTCAACCCGTTACACAAACCATAATGAACGGATACTTATGTGACATCATTAATAGGAAGTGACATCATAGAAGTCTTCTGAACAACATTGTAAGCAGACACAAGCAATTACCACCTTCTTTAATAATTATAACTACATTATGTTGTGAAATTGTGTTTGTCAAGCTTAACGACTCAACCCTGTTACATCAATTAAAGATAGAAAACTATTACTTGTGAAAATTATCTTTGTTATTTCAACATTATTCATGATTTCTTATTATCATACATGCCATGCGCTCTCCATTTATTCACTAGATTTAGAGCAGTGGCCAATTTGGGCAAAAAATCTCAACCCCGTCACACTCAACCCCATCACACATTCATTTTTTGTTAAGTTTATGAAAAAGTAATTTAAAGTTAGTTGAATTCTGTCTGAAATGTTCAGATCAATCATAAGAAAACTGATTTTAGTTCTGAAGTTAAGCCTTTGATAAAAAATGATGAGGTTTCTGTCACAAAAAGAGCCCATTTCAGGCTTTAGTAAAGCAAAAGTGTGAGATTTTATGTAACTTTTATATTTGCAATTACTGAATCACTGTGAGGGACATCTGATTAATAGGAAAATGTTGATTTTATCACAAATATATTTTATAATAATATTCAGAGAGCTCCCATAGTGTCCATAACTTAGAACAATGACCGATAATAATACAGATTTGATGCCTGAGATGGGAAAATATGTTTTTCTGGAAGTTAAATATGTCATTAAAGTTGTGGGGTGTTCAGAAAAGTTATACATTTTGGTCAAAAAAAAAAAAATCTAAAAATGTGTAAGTCCAAAATGTCTTTTATCATATTAGAGACTAAACAACATGATAGCCTACTCAATATACAAGAAATATTATTCATAAAACCTAAGGTTTTCAATGTTTTAATTTCATAAAATAATCATTAACCGCTAGATTTTAACACTTCACAGACGCCTCACACTTTCTGATTGATGTTAAGTGTATCCAATCAGATTAGCACAATAAACCCCGCCCCCAACATCTTCCTCACAGTGATTGGTTCAGACCGTTGAGCGGCAAAATTTAGTTATTTATTATAATTTCTATGGTCGCAAAGATGTTCTTCCTGCAGAGGGCGCTTTACGGCTCTCCGACCTGAATCCTCATACTGGTGGAGACATTATAATTTAAATAATTATTATAAAAACATTAATTTCGTTTATTTATACCTGACATACAAATAAAAATGCGCACCATTCTCAACAACAAAAAAAATATTTTTAAAAGCCTCATCTATATATAATATATCACGAGATGTTTTTTTCCCCCTAAGCGTTGTGGACATTTTTGTGCAGCTGAATAATGATACAGAAAAACATTAATATTACTGAATTTTTAAAAAAAAACAAAAAAAAACAATGAAATGTTAAGATAAACAGTTATTATTTAAATACAGCGTGCCTAGCCAATCACAGACAAGATCCGTGCCGCTAACCCCGCCCATTCTGTCACTCCGTCTGTACTACTGGCCGTTCTAGCGTTTCTTCTTCTTCTATGGGTTGGATCTTGTGCCGTGAGCACCTCCAGACACAAACACTTCCTGAAACGCAGCGGTCACATCTAATAATCTCAGTTCCAGAGCTTTTAAAGGAAAAACATTTTAACAGAGTTTGAATGGAAAATGCACTGTGCGTTTGAGTTATCTCCGAAGCAGGGTGAGTAAATGCAGCTTCGAGACTAATAAAGCCGCAGATTTGAAATGATGCCAGGCCGTTAATGATCTAATCTCGAGTCGTGTAATACCTGCGCAGGTGGACTGTCCTCTGATGACCTGTGCTGACCCTCACACCTCTCCTTCAAGATCATCAGTCTGCATATAAAGTCATGGACAGTTCAAATGACAGCAAGAAGGCGGAGCCCAGAGTCAATGAGAAGAAATGCTGTGAGCTATTATTATTATTATTATTATTAGTGCTAATTTTAGTACCTTATGTCTTCATCAAGTGCTCAATGGTAGATCAACCTTTGTGGGGATTCAAACTGGTAACCTTTTGGTCACTATCCAATTATTAGATGTTATAATGAATGAAAAATTCACAAAAAATGAATCATAAATGCTTGTTAGAGTGTATTGAATGTGGCTATGAAAGTAAAAACAAAATGTATATCCTTGTATAGTATATAAAGAGCCCTTTGTTATAGTTGGCAGTGGTTGTGATGGCCGTCTGGGAACTTTGCACTTCAAGAATAGCAGTAGTTTAACAAAATGAGTCTGTCATTCAAACCCAGAGCAGAGAGTTGAGGTTTAACATGTTCGTTCAAGCTGAAAGAGAGTGTGGAATTTGAGCTTTGGGTCCATACAGTGTTTTTATGGAATGTAAAGCCCAGTTGGATGGCGTGTTGGATCTTGTTTCTGCAGAGTAATATGTTGATGAATAATATCTTAAAGACTTGGTGCATGGCCAATAAGCATTGCAATCACCCTGAACGCCCTAGCAACGCCCTAGCGATCATACTGAACTCTTTAGAAACCCTATAGCAACACTATCATCATGATAGTGCGGCTTCGCTCACAATTTCTTCATAAAATTTAAATATATAATTAATTATTGTTAACTAAAACTATTAAAAATAGATTTTGCTAATTGAAATAAAGCTGAAATAAAATACAAATATTAGATGAAAAACTAAAACTGAAGTTAAACAAAAATTAAGTTGAAGTACTAAAATGACTAAAACTTTAAAAATTAAAGCTAAAAAAAACAATAAAAATGACAAAAGCACATAAAATGAAAAGTGAAAATATAAAAATAAAAGCTCATTCAAAATGTTAATAATACTATACTGTAAATAATACTAAAATAACACTGATTTGCAGAAATATGCATGGTTGGGATGTAAAAAATGACGTTCTTCCTCAGTATTTTTGTCTTGTTTTTCAGTACAAATATCTCAACGTTCTTAAATCAAGATAGGTTTACTTGAGAAGCAAAATGACTTAAAATATTAGGTCTTATTTTATGAAAAATGCATCAAAATTAATTGAGTTTATGCTTAAAACAAGATAAAAATCTGCCAGTGGGGACAGAAAAATAAACTTAATTCAAAGGGAAAATGTGATTATTTTTTTCTGATGCCATTGGCAGACATTTTTTCTTGTTTTAAGCTAAAGAAAAAACATAATTTTGAATTTTTTTTTATCAGAAAACAAGGCTTAAAGAGGACCTATATTGCCCCTTTTCACAAGATGTAATATAAGTCTCTGGTGTCTCCAGAATGTGTCTGTGAAGTTTCAGCTGAAAATACCCCATAGATCATTTATCATAGCTTGTCAAATTTGCCCCTATTTGGGTGTGAGCAAAAACACGCAGTTTTTGTGTGTGTCCCTTTAAATGCAAATGAGATGCTGCTCCCGCCCACTTTCCAGAAGAGGGCGGAGCTTTAACAGCTCAACAACAACAAAGCTGGAGAATCTCACGCAGACAAAATGAGGATTGTCAGTAACGGTGTTCAGCCTTACATTGTTCAAACCGGAGTCGACACTGATGGAGAGACTCAGGAAGAAGTTACAACTTTTAGAATGAAACTGGACGTTTCTGAATGGTTAGTGGATAAATTTATGTAGTTGCTGTGGAGTTGATTCAACTCATCCACTAGCATGTGCCGTCATGTTCATCTTTTGAGCAAATCCAGTGTTGAATTGATCCTCGTTTGTGAAGCAGTCCGGCGTAAAATGACGGCATGACAACAACACTCTACTACAACAACTCTTCCTCTTCTCTAAAGCAGCCCAACATGGCCCCGCCCCCGAGAACACACAACAAAGGGGGCGGGGCCATGTTGGGCTGCTTTAGAGAAGAGGAAATTATGTAAATTTTGGGGTTTGTGATGTCACCAGCCTGGGAAGAAGCTCGTTGTAGTCCTTTAAAAGTGATTTCTGTAAAAGAAAAATATCTCCCTTTGCATTGAACTTTGAGCGTCGTAACTTTGCAGATGTTGTTTATCCTCAAACAGCAACATTACACACTAACTAAAGTTGAAAAAGTGAAATCTTAATCAACCACCACTTTAATATCTTCGGACATTTTGCTTCTCAAGTAAATGTATCATGATTTGAGAATGTTTCTAGAAACTAGAAAACAAGACAAAAATACTGAGTTTTGCAGTGTTGCTGTTTCATTCTCAGAAACACGTAATGATCATTAAATACAAGAAGCCTCGAGCTACTCTAATGCATAATTGATAAGGCAATAATGTCAATAACTTCAGCAGCATGAAAGCTTAGTGCCTTCAGTGCAGTGAAATCCTCATGAACGTCTCGCATGAGAACCATCATAATATAAGTGTTATGAGTATAAATATGGTGACCAGAACAGAACGTTCATCTGGTGTCATCATACTGGTTTGTGCTGCACTGAGAAGAAAATGTGAATCATGTGTTTGTTTTGTTTCATAGCATGGGCGTCGTACATGACCAACTCGCCCACCGTGATCGTATTGATCGGCCTTCCCGCCAGAGGAAAGACGTACATATCTAAGAAGCTGACGCGATACCTCAACTGGATCGGGGTTCCTACGAAAGGTGAGAGCGTGAGTTTACAGAAAAGTGCTTGTTCAATTCCAACATACTTCTGCCAACAAATATAATTATTCCTGGGAGTTGATACACCAACATGACTTCTTAAATTGAACCAGGATGCATTAAAAATCTGAATTCCAATTTTATTTTAAATCAGTTATTTTTCAGCTTTTTGAATTCATTATAATTATTACGGAATTCCAACTGTCAAGGGAAACTAATGGAAAAAATATCAAGGAATTTTAAAATTGTTATTTTAAAAAATAATTTTTCAATCATCTTGAAATGACTCTTTATCCAGAAATAATGGCCTGCTGAAGAATCCAAGTATTGAAAAATAGTTGTTTTAAAGATGTGGGATCCCTAATTTAACATTACTAACATTTTTACTGTATATATTAAATATTATACTAGCTTTAAGGCCTGTTCACACCAAGGATGATAACTAACGATATGTAAAAGAATAGCAGAGTTCACACAGCAATTATAACGATAACGGCACAGAGAAACAATATTGCTGGAATTACTTTCAGAATGATTTTTTTTCAAGCTGATGAAGCCAATCAGAATTCATGCTGCTTCAAGAGCTTGAGCATTTAAAGTGACATGACAGTATAACTGCAGCGTGTGCATAAGCAGAATGAACGTTGCCAAAAACACTGTTGCTTTTCCTGTGTGTTCGTAACAGTTGTGTGTTTCTGTCAGTTTTCAACCTGGGCGTTTATAGACGTGAGGCGGTACAGTCGTACAAGTCTTACGATTTCTTCCGTCATGACAATGAAGAGGCCATGAAAATCAGGAAGTAAGTATCCACACCGTTCTGTGTACAGTTTAAACACATTACACAAAGACCTCACACACAAGAGGATGTTTCTGCTGCAGAAGCAATTTCAGGAAGTGTTCAGGGGAGGAAGTTTTGAGTTGTACTATATCTAATATTCACATCAAACTTTGCTTGAGGACCTTTTAATGCCTTTTTCAAAGTCTTGTTTTTGGGCTCTACTAGAATAGTTTTTCATGCCTGAATGTTAAAAAAACACATTTTTCTTAGATTTGACAGTGAGCATGTTTACATGCACATCGATACGCTGATAACTCACAAAAATCAGCTTATTGAAATAACTGGTTTAAATGCAAACCTTCTCCTGGAGTAATGTTAACTTTAGTTAGTGTGTAATGTTGCTGTTTGAGCATAAACAACATCTGCAAAGTTACGACGCTCAAAGTTCAATGCAAAGGGAGATATTTTCTTTTACAGAAATCGCTTTTTAAAGGACTACAACAAACAGCTGGTTGGGACTACAATGAGCTTCTTCTCACGTTGGTGACATCACTAACCCTAAAATTTACATAAACCCCGCCCCCAAGAACACACAACAAAGGGGGCGGGGCCATGTTGGGCTGCTTTAGAGAAGAGGAAGAGTTGTTGTAGTAGAGTGTTGTTGTCATGCCGTCATTTTACGCCGGACTGCTTCACAAACGAGGATCAATTCAATGCTGGATTTGCACAAAAGATGAACATGACGGCACATGCTAGTGGATGAGTTGAATCAACTCCACAGCAACTACATAAATTTATCCACTAACCATTCAGAAACGTCCAGTTTCATTCTAAAAGTTGTAACTTCTTCCTGAGTCTCTCCATCAGTGTCGACTCCGGTTTGAACAATGTAAGGCTGAACACCGTTACTGACAATCCTCATTTTGGCTGCGTGAGATTCTCCAGCTTTGTTGTTGTTGAGCTGTTAAAGCTCCGCCCTCTTCTGGAAAGGGGGCGGGTGCAGCAGCTCATTTGCATTTAAAGGGACACACACAAAAACGGCGTGTTTTTGCTCACACCCAAATAGGGGCAAATTTGACAAGCTATGATAAATGATCTGTGGGGTAATTTGAGCAGAAACTTCACAGACACATTCTGGGGACACCAGAGACTTATATTACATCTTGTGAAAAGGGGCATAATAGGTAATAAATCAGGTTATGTCCCAGACCTGTAGACAGTCACATCAAAACTTACCAATTTATGTATCTGACTCTGAGTATTCCATTTGTAATGTCAGTTGTGAAGCATTAAAAACAAAAGAGTGTTCAAACATGTCAGCGAGACTCTCATGCAGTTAGTAGATATGCAGCAGAGACTGTGCAAAGAGTTGTTTTGACAGTTGTGTTGAGAAGAGAAACCTTCAGAATAATGTCACAGAGTTCATTCATGAAGTTGTGTGAACGACACACAGCATCTGTGTAGAGCCGAGCGCATGCACACTTTGGTCAGAGTGGGAATAATGCGATTAAGGTGTTTACATGCCTGTTTATTGAGATTAAAATCAGTGTACGCCACCTAGTTTAATGCGATTATGGTTACTACGATTATGAGCTTAGTTTGATCGAAGTATTGCGTTTACATGAAGGTGAAGTTTAATCGCAATATTGCCAAAATCTCATGAGGGCGCATGTAAACCCATATATAGAGAATAACTCCTGCTGGAGGGACTTTGTAACTTTGCAGACGTTTTTCATGCTCAAACAGCAACATTACACACTAAAGAAAGATGAACATGAAATAATAGGTCCTCTTTAAATGATTTGACAAAAAGTGGTTCCTCAGATGGTTGCGTGTGAATTGATGTAGAGTTTAATGTGATTATTGCAGTTCTGCTCTGATGATGTGTTTTCCTCTCAGACAGTGTGCCATCGTGGCTCTACAGGATGTGAAATCGTATCTGAATGAGGAGGGAGGGCAGATCGCTGTAAGTTCTGCTCTTTGGATTTCACTTACTGGAACTATAATTCTCCATCTATTAGATCAAATATTATTCACATGTATTGTTATTTGTGCTGCATGGAGTTGTTTCACAGTATTAGTGGCATCAGATCAGTGCTTTTATTGCTAACTACAACTAAAAAAACATTTTTGTTAATTGAAATTAAGCCGAAATAATATAAAATATAAAAAAATTTTCAAATGATTAATATATACTACAATAGTATATAAATAATACTAAAATATCACTGCGCCAGATGAGGATTAACATGATTAGATCATCATGCATTAGATCAAATGTCTTTATCTTTTCTTTTCACTTTTTAACTTGACTTTTCTTCTTCATTTTTACTCGGTCTCTTTTATTCAGATGGTGTTTTACTGATTTTTAATGGATGCATGAAGTTACATTTCAAAGGCTTTGAAGCATGAATGCAGTTTGGATTAATTTGAGATGTTCTCTATTCCTCTGCTATTTTCACATTTTCATCAGAAATGCATAATTAATATGTTTGCTGTCATTTTTTTTCTTTTACTATATGCTATATACCAGTCAAAAAGAGCATATAAATCAATTAAATCAATGTCATTACAATTAATAAAATAATTATTATCTAATGGCAGTTATATCATAAATGAATTACTATAATATTCTCATTATGATTGATGATTTATTTCTCATTCTGTGATGTGATCGTTTGTCTCTGGCAGGTTTTTGATGCCACAAACACAACCAGAGAGAGGAGGAACCTCATCCTGAGTTTTGCGCAGGAGAACTCGTATAAGGTCAGAGCGTCCGTGAATATGAAATATTAGCAGTTGTTTGTAATATCGCAGTTGTCAGGTTACACTGGAGAGAACAGAACATGCAGAGATCAATAAAGCACCTCCTTCGGCTTAGTTTGGTCTTTACAGAAACCTGTAGAAATGTTGGTACAGTCTTTGATGTAGGGCTGGGTGATAAACAATATCATATTGCGATCATATTTATGTCTTTAACAATGATAAGCTCTGGACATTTTTACTCAATATGGATTATCACACAGCAGAAATAAACATGGCAACAGCCAGTCAGCGCATGTCTCTATGTGATTTCTGCGCGCGCCTGTGTGAATGAACGACGTGGTTTCGTCTGATACACAAACTCACACACATCATGTGACGCTTGTGGTGTTTCCAGAGCCTTCTCAATATATGATGACATGAACTGCATCTCCTGAGAGTCACTTCACAAGCTTTTCTCTGTTTCATTTGAGAAAACTACTCTCAAATCCACAATGAAACTAGGACTGAAAGATCTTCACGACAAACCGTCAAAATAAAAGTCCGGATTAACTTCAAGAAATTATGAGAGAAATATATGACTACTGTATACTAACATGTACTTCTCAAAGTAATAATAATGATATTATTGTTTATATCGTCAAATCCACACTGAAACTAAAAGATCTTCACGACAAACCTTCAAAATAAAAGTTTGGTTTAACTTCAAGAAATTATGACCGAAATAAATCACTACTGTATACTAAAATGTACTTCTCAAAGTAATAATGATATAATTATTTCTAAGTAATATTTTACAACCAAGATATTTTTCATCCATGTTTTAAATGTATACAGTTCTATTGTGCAGCATCATATTTAATGATTAAAGGTGCCCTAGAACCAGTTTTTACAAGATGTAATATAAGTCTAAGGTGTCCCCTGAATGTGTCTGTGAAGTTTCAGCTCAAAATAGCCCACAGATTTTTTTTTAATTAATATTTTTATCTGCCTATTTTGGGGCATCATTAACTATGCACCGATTCAGGCTGCAGCCCCTTTAAATCGCTCGCTCCCCGCCCCCAAGCTCTCGACTATAATACAGTGCATTTACAAAGTTCACACAGCTAATATAACCCTCAAATGGATCTTTACAAGATGTTCGTCATGCATACTGCATGCATGGATCAGATCATGTGAGTATAGTATTTATTTGGATGTTTACATTTGATTCTGAATGAGTTTGAGGCTATGCTCTGTGGCTAACAGGCTAAAGCTAACATTACACTCTGTTGGAGAGATTTATAAAGAATGAAGTTGTGTTTATGAATTATACAGACTGCAAGTGTTTAAAAATGAAAATAGCGACGGCTCTTGTCTCCGTGAATACAGCAAGAAACGATGGTAACTTTAACCACATTTAACAGTACATTAGCAACATGCTAACGAAACATTTAGAAAGACAATTTACAAATATCACTAAAATATCATTATATCATGGATCATGTCAGTTATTATTGCTCCATCTGTCATTTTTCACTATTGTTCTTGCTTGCTTACCTAGTCTGATGATTCAGCTGTGCACAGATCCAGACGTCCTGCCCTTGTCTAATGCTTGAACCTGGGCTGGCATATGCAAATATTGGGGGCGTACATATTAATGATCCCGACTGTTACGTAACAGTCGGTGTTATGTTGAGATTCGCCTGTTCTTCGGAGGTCTTTTAAACAAATGAGATTTATATAAGAAGGAGGAAACAATGGAGTTTGAGACTCACTGTATGTCATTTCCATGTACTGAACTCTTGTTATTCAACTATGCCGAGGTAAATTAAATTTTTGATTCTAGGGCACCTTTAAAAAAATGCAGTGTTTTGTTGTAAATTAATTATATTTTCATTTTATTATATTTTAGAAGCTTGATTAAACTGTTAAAGTTTATATACATTTAATTTAATGTAAACATTTCCTTCCCCATTATTGGTAAATAAATATTGTGATAAATATCAATATTGAATGATATGTAACCCAGCCCTATTTTGATGTGGTTATTTTTGCTTTTGTTTTCAGGTATTTTTTGTCGAGTCACTTTGTGACGACCCAGAAGTCATTGCTGCCAACATACTGGTGAGTGTCGATGCAGAAAATATTCATTAATACTGCCATTAATACCTCATTAAAGGGTTAGTTCACCCAAAAATGAAAATTCTGTCATTTATTACTCACCCTCATGCTGTTCCACACCCGTAAGACCTTCATTAATCTTCGGAACACAAATTAAGATATTTTTGATGAAATCCGATGGCTCAGTGAGGCCTGCATAGGGAGCAATGACATTTCCTCTCTCAAGATCCATTAATGTACTAAAAACATATTTAAATCAGTTCATGTGAGTACAGTGGTTCAATATTAATATTATAAAGTGACGAGAATATTTTTGGTGCGCCAAAAAAACAAAACAAAATAACGACTTATTTAGTGATGGCCGATTTCAAAAACACTGCTTCATGAAGCTTCTGAGCGTTATGATTCTTCTGTGTCGAATCATGATTCGGATCTCGTGTCAAACTGCTGAAATCACGTGACTTTGGCGCTCCGAACCACTGATTTGACACAAAAGATTCATAACGCTCCAAAGCTTCCTGAAGCAGTGTTTTGAAATCGGCCATCACTGTATAAGTCGTTATTTTGTTTTTTGTTTTTGGCGCACCAAAAATATTCTCGTTGCTTTATAATATTAATATTGAACCACTGTACTCACATGAACTGATTTAAATATGTTTTTAGTACATTAATGAATCTTGAGAGAGGAAATGTCATTGCTCCCTATGCAGGCCTCACTGAGCCATCGGATTTCATCAAAAATATCTTAATTTGTGTTCTGAAGATGAACAAAGGTCTTACGAACAAAGGTGAGTAATAAATGACAGAATTTTCATTTTTGGGTGAACTAACCCTTTAATCTGCCTGTCACTGCTATCATAAGATATCGAGGGAAGATGAACATGTTTTTGTGAAGTTGAGTTGTCATTTTATTCAAATTAAGCAGCTTTTATAAGCTCATATTAATTGAAACTATATGGAAATATTTTTACATTTAAAAAAAATATTCATCACAAAGATTATTTCAAATGATTGTTGATTACAAATGTTGAACAAATTAAAAGTGGCAAATAAAATATACACACATTCATGTAAACTATACATAAGCTATAATCTTGATGATAAAGTTGATAGTGTGTTTGAGTCATAAACTGTGGCATCGCTGTCATAACACATCATTAATTTGGGAACAGGATGTGAAGGTTTCCAGTCCTGATTATCCTGAGAGACACAGAGAGAGCGTGATGGAGGATTTCCTGAAGAGAATCGAGTGCTACAAAGTCACATATCAGCCGTTAGACCCAGATGAATATGACAAGTAAGATTACATTTTCATATTATTTTTCCTAAACATAATGTAGGAGCTGATTCCGACTTTTCCTTTTTATTTTTTTCTTGTTTTTTTTTATCAAATTAAATTATTGCTTCCTTTGTTTTTTAAATTTTCAGGGAACTATGTGATGATATTAATTTTCAGCATTTCATCTGTAACTTGAACACTGTCTATATCTTTTCTGTTGTTATGTCAGAAAGCCTCCAGCAGAGAGCAGTAGAGTTTCAGTTCAGTTTGCTGAGTTTATTTTGTAAGCATGTGGTTTTGTTTAATGATGATAATAATATATCTTAAATGCCTGTAAATACCTTCTAGTAGATTAGATTGTGTTAAAATGATGTGGCTATTTAAAAATTAACCTTGAATCTCTGAAAAACCTACAAGGATAGTTTGGACACTCACAGGCATTTCTGTAATTCCTCAGCTGTAGCTTTTGGCTTCATCGTGGAATAATCTTGCTTAGGAAAATTCAGCCCATTGTAGTGTTTACAGACAGAGCCACGGCCATTAAATCTGTCTTTGACTTCATACATGTTGATTATCTTTTATTCTCTGCTGTAAAAGTGCTTAAAGGGATAGTTCACCCAAAAATGAAAATTCTGTAATACTCTCAAGTTGAATGAATTTATTTTTTCTGCTGAACACAAAAGAAGATATTTTGAAGAATATGTGTAACCAAACAGCTGACTAAACCAAACCCCACTGACTTCCATAGTATGGAAAAAAAATTATGACAGAATTTTCATTTTTGGGTGAACTGTCCCTTTAAATACAGCATCTTGAAAACTGTTCAGGTTTCAGTTATTTATTTTTTTAATTTCCTCTCTTTTTTTTTTCTGTATCAGTTTTCAATTTTAGTACTTTAACTTGAAATAATTTTATTTCAGTTAAATGCCAAAGCATCATTTCTAAATTTTGCATGTAAAATTTGGATTTTATTTTATTTCAGTTTTATTTTAAGGTGAGACACCCCAGGTGAATAGGGTAAAAAAATTAACTAATAGATATCACCATACTACCCCAGGTGATTGATTACATTAAAAATTGCAAACATTTTTTGTATTACAAGTTTTCTAAAATGTAATGTTTAAATATGCAAATGAGGCATTATCTAATTAAATATGTGCTAATTTGCATACATTTCTAGAACAAAAATCTGAATATTTGATGACGTCAGGTTCACAGTTCTCGTTTAATTTTTTGGCACATATTAAATTCAAAGGTTTTTACAGAGGGAATTTTGGATATCTCTTTTTATCACTCCATAAATCAGAAAATACTATCAACAGCCAGAAAAAAATATTTTGTTGTATAAAATCAGGCAAATTATATATCAACAAATCCCTCTGTACAAAAACCTTCAGAATATAGATAGGAATAAAACTGTAAAGTTTAGTGTATATAAGTTCATTTTGCGAAAACGGCCTTTAAAGATATTTACTGTAATTGAAATCTATAGATGCAAATAAATAAAGTTATAAAATATATAAAAATATATAAAAAAAATATATAAATATATATAATATATACTTATAAAATATATAAGTGCTATAAAATATACACTTAAAAGTGTATTTTGGATGTTTTCTTTCCACCAGTCTGAAAAAAAAAACACTTTATGAAAAGCCAAAAAGTGCAAATTCTCAAAATTGACAGATGCCTGAAAAAACTGTTTTTGCCTGTAGTGTCTCCCCTTAATTATCAAAAGTTGTTTAGTTAACAATAGCATTATTGCCAGCAAATTTACAGATAGCTCTGTATTCATATAATTTAATTTAAAGGCCTGTTCACACCAAGAACAATAACTATATTGGCGTCCACAACAATGCAAAACATCGTTCTGTTTATGATAACCGTGCTGTAGTTTTGTCGTCTGTCACTTTAAATGCTCTATAAAGCAGGATGGATTCTGATTGGTTGTCAGAGTTTTATTGTTCATCAGCTGCATTTATAGCACAAGCGAATATTAATGACTTAGAAATGAATAAATCAATAGTATAATCTGCTATAACACCACCTATTTTAGCAATCTTTGTGAAGTTATTGACCAAACAACATATCGAGTTTTCTGCTCTTTTATTAATTGTAGTGTACAGATCACTCATAAACATGAACAGACTACTTTATAAACAACAGAAGGGATTGTTGTAAGTAATTAAGTACAAGTTGATCTTAAGATTATATAACGTTGATTATGTTTTTCATTCAGCACATCTTGTAGATAATAAATGCAGAAACTGGACAATAATGATACGACACAACTGGGTCATTCTGTGTCAAATCAACTAAATTTCACATATCTCCCCAGCTTGATTTTGTTAATATTTTTTCTGTAGAAAGGCAAACATAAATAGTAATAAAAGCCAAAATATTAAATGTCACAGATGTAGATTTACTGAGTAATCCACAATGTTTTGTAGAGAAGGGTCAAAATGACCATTTTCATCTGAGATTTGGAGCCAATTTAGAGGGGTGTAAAAATGACTCTAGAAAGATGGCAGCATCATTATTTTATTTTTATACAGAGATTGGCAGGTCTATTAGTGAAATCTGTTGACTTTATCAATCTTTGTTTCATTATATCCCAACAGTTACAGTTCAAAAACGGTAAAAAGTGCTGCTTGTGTTTTTTTGCCTCAAGTTTGCATGCCTGTAACTCAAGAAGTATTAAAGATATCTTAATATCCTTTTAGATTCTGGTTCTTATGGGATCTTCATTTTAAAGGCCCTTGATGGTTCAATCCCAGAGATATGGAGATCTTAACGCGGCTCCATGAGTAAATTGGTAAATTGTACACATTTTCAGTGGTCAAAAACCAAATGTGTGTCACTTTGCATACAGCTGATACTTGTCTGAGTGCCATAAATACCCCTTTTCCAAAGTTTCCATACCTGTAACTCTAAAAGTATTCAAGATATCCTAATATCCTTCTAGATTCTAATTCTTAATAAACTTTCCTTTTGAAATCTTCATTTTCAAGGCCCTGCATAGTTCAGTCCCACAGATATGGGGATCTCAAAGCTGCTGCATGTTCAAATTGTTGTGTCACTAAATCATTAGGCCACAAACACATATTTAACAGTGTGTTTAGTGCTGTTTGCGAAGCCATTTCATGTGGTGATCTTTTTCGGCCCGTTTCAGGGACCTGTCCTTCATCCAGGTGATTAACGTGGGTCAGCGTTTCCTGGTGAACCGTGTTCAGGATTATATCCAGAGTAAGATCGTCTACTACCTCATGAATATTCACGTTCAGAAACACTCCATCTACCTCTGCCGCCACGGCGAGAGCCAACACAACGTCCAGGGCTGCATCGGCGGGGACTCGGAGCTCTCCACCAGAGGAAAAGAGGTATTTTTTCATTTCACTTCATGGATGAGTAGAATACAGATCCTTAAAAGGATGTTTGTTTTGTTAGGCATCAAAACTGAGAGTTATTTACAATGTGTGCATTTGGTAATTACTGTATGTATTTCATTGTGGGTTACTGCAGGTCATTAAAAAGCCTTAAAATGAAAATATACCAATTTGGGGACTGAAAAACTAGAGTTGTGACACAGTTAATGTGATTATTAAACTTCAAAAGATGATGATTGAAATAAATAAATGTGAGTTCTGCACATTCAAAGTAAAAATACGGATAGATCTTTTAACAATTCTTATTTTTTTTATAAGTTTGATGACTTTAATGAACTACTCTTGATGAATTATAACAAGATGCTAATCATGTTAGCATAATGCTAGCAACATGTTAACATGATTAGCATAATGCTAGCATGATTACCATGTTGCTAGCATGTTTTTAACAAGATGCTAATCATGTTAGCATCATGCTAACATGATTAACATAATGCTAACATGGTTAGCATAATGCTAGCATGATTACCATGTTAGCATTGTTTTTAACAAGATGCTAACATGATTAGCATGTTTGTTAACATAATGCTAACATGATTAGCATGCTATTAGCATGATGCTAACATGATTAGCAGGCTACTAGCATGATGCTAACACATTTTTACTAGTTTGTGTCATGTTTAACCCTTAGCTAATTGCTATTAGCATTTAGCTATTCACTGCTAGCATGTGTAGCATGTTGGAAGTCCAGTTTGCTAGCATGAGTCAAAAAAGCCAAGCCCCATGTTTCTACGGTGTTCTGATGCAGAGATATAGGTCTTGCTAAACAGTTGCTAGGGTTCTCTGTTTGGTTGCTAGGGAGTGGCTTGGCAGCTACCAATGATGATACTCCAAAGGCTGCTTGACAATATAAACCAACCCTCATGTCTCTATGATGTTCTGATGCAGAGATATAGTTCTTGCAAAACGGTTGCTAGGGTACTCTGAATCCCTCCAGGATTCAGTGATTCTGCAATCACAGAATTTACCATAAAATCAAGCAAACGCCACAAAATTCGGGAGGCTTGCAATTTTTCTAAATTTTTTCTAGATTTTGGGCCTGAACGCGTCGTGTGACGTCATCACAACGTACATTCAGCCAAAGGGTTCAATGGGTTCAGTTTATCAACAGTGTCTGTATGTTGCATAAAAGAGGTTCGCGCACTCTGTAAACAACCCCAAAATGGACGAGGAGCAAGACGGAACAATTGAAGTAGACGCTGAATGAAAATGTATTCGGTAATATAGCGGGTTGCAGGGTCACCCCTGTAAAAACAGCAGGCAACTACTTGACCTTTCTGACACTGCTTGTGTACTGATTGTTTACTTTCGACCTTTATAGTTATGTTCTTTTGCACTTTAATCTGTTTGAAACATTGGTTTACTTTATACATTTTGTGTATTCTTCAAAAGTTGGCCACTGTTACATTTAAGGTTCTTTTTGTTGTATTATAAAAATACTAATCAACACTGTAAAGCCTGAAATAATTAAATAATAGTCAGAAAATAATTTATTTTATAGAATTTTGTTTTTAGGCCAAAACTGAGCAAAAATTGCAGTTTGCTGCAGTTGTTATTTATATGACCAAAATGTAAATCAATGAGATCTTTATAACAGTACAGCAGACTACTTACATAAAATGCATATAAATATAATTTGTCACTCTATATCTCCTAATAATATGTCTTGGTAAGAAGATATGCTTAGTTTTATGATAAAAGTTCTATAATTTTTATCATGGGGAGCAAAACACAATGCAATGCAATAGGGATACAATGATGATTGAGAGATGATCAAATAAATGTTCCTGAAAGACTGTTGTATCATATTTGATACATAAAATATACAAAATTGATTGATAAAATATACAAAACTTTCTAAAGGGGAGCATATACCCCCAGACCCCCCTACCTGACAACCATGCCCCCTTTCACAAAATCATGTGGGAAACACTGCAATATAACATTTTATAATAAAAAAAAGTTTTTTTTTGGTGTTACATATGAAATAAAATGTTGAAATTATATTTTACGTTATTATCAGAGTTCTCCTTTTAAAAATTACAGAGCCCAGTGGTTCTTGAACTCAGAAAAGTAATACAAATGTTAGAAGAATATTGATTCTGGTGTATTTTTACTGAAAAACTACACAAGAAATGCCGCAAATATTGAGAAAAGCCGCCGCAAAATCGACTTATAATTGGTATGTATTGATATTTTGGGACACAAACTAGTTTTAGTACATACTGTATATACATACTGAATAAAACACGTCTTGATTATTTTAAATTCTGCATGAAACGGATGTTGCGATAGTCTTTTCTTCTCTATTGTGACGTATGGAGTGGAAAGGCTTTGCAAACAAGAACAAATGTAGGGCTTGATTTTGTCCTTGTGGAATTGATTGGATGGTTGTGGTTTGCTATTTGTGGATCTCATATGAGTGACAGGTTGCCCCGCCCTCACGCCAGTAAACACATCATCAGAGAAGAGATGCAAGAGGGAGGGGAGGTTATTTTGATTAAATGGGACCTATTATACTCTTGACCTAGCATGCTCTGGTTCAGTCCTTTATTACAGACAGGTGAGAAATGTTTGGAGGCTTGTTAACATCTTCCCGCTCTGTGTCAGTTTTCCAAAGCCTTGCGTGGATTCCTGGAAACCCAGAAGATCCCAGACCTGAAGGTGTGGACCAGTCAGCTCAGACGCACCATCCAGACGGCGGAGGAGTTGGGCGTCCCGTACGAGCAGTGGAAAATACTGAACGAGATCGACGCCGTGAGTTACGCACCGCTGTTTTTATTAGAGAAGCAGCGCTTCCTGTTTTCATATGAACACTGGGCTGTTCTTCATCATTATTTACTGTGATAAAACACAGGTGTTTTCTGTTAACACGCTATTAGTCCATTTGAGTTTACCACACCAAAACTAATTCAGCTGTATAATCCTGTGCCATGAGTGCAATAAAAATCTGTGCTTCCAGATCAGTGTGACCCATATGATTTAATTCCAGTAGAGAAATCAAAGTCACCTTATTGCAGAACATCTGAGTTGATGATGGAGGAATGTTTGTTAACTGGTGTTTTTAATGTGTGTTTGTTCTGTATCAGGGCATTTGTGAGGAAATGACATATGAAAAGATTAAGGAAACATACCCGGATGAATATTCCCTCAGAGATCAGGACAAGTACCATTACAGATACCCGGGAGGAGAGGTACGACACCGTAAAACATCATTTTTGAAGTTGTACATAAAACCCTCACAGATTATTGGAGTCTCTCTACATCTAAATTTCATGTTCAATTCAGTTACTTGCCATTTCTTTCATTATTTGTAATTTTTACTAGCATTTTCTGAGTGAAGATTGATTTTTTTTTCCCAGTATACCATTATGACATCAATTTTTGCTAATGAATTTACATAATTTTTCATGACCTTTCCAGTTGTTTGTCATTTACTGGATGAGGAATTTTTTTAGATGATTTTTTTTTAAAGATTCGCTTATCTATGTAAATATATTGTAAAATGTAATTTATTCCTGTGATCAAAGCTGAATTTTCAGCATCATTACTCCAGTCTTCAGTGTCACATGATCCTTCAGAAATCATTCTAATATGATGATTTGATGCTCAAGAAACATTTCTGATTATTATCAGTTTTTGTGGAAACTGATATTTTTTTTTTCTGGATTCTTTGCTAAATAGAAAGTTCAAAAGAACAGCATTTATTTGAAATAGACATTATTTGTAACATTATAAATGTCTTTACTGTCACTTTTGATCAATTTAATGCATCCTTGCTGAATAAAAGTACTAATTTCTTCAAATAAAATATATTACTTATTATATATTTATTATTATAAATAATATATATATATATATATATATATATATATATATATATATTACTGACCCCAAACATTGTGAACAAACTCTAAAAGAAGTGGTGATACTGAACTTAAAGCTGAAGTGTGCAGTTTTTTTAATATTAAAATACTTCTGTCTCCGTTTAATGTCAACAATACATAAGCCATTCATGTCCCTCTTCTCTTGCCGTAGTCATATCAGGATCTGGTGCAGCGGTTGGAGCCGGTTATCATGGAGCTGGAGAGACAAGGCAATGTGCTGGTCATCTGCCACCAGGCCGTCATGCGCTGCCTCCTCGCCTACTTCCTGGACAAGAGCGCTGGTGCGTCACAAACACACACTCAGATCATACCAGGGCTCTTGTGACTGACTGATGACCATAATCAGATAATGAGAAACACGAGGATGTCTGTTTCTGACTGCTGGTGTTCGAGTAATAAGCATCCAAAGAAGTTATTTTCCTGAGCGAAACCCTTCCATTCACGATCCCTTTGACTCAATTATGTGTTTATAATCAGCAGATCTTCTCATATTTAAATGTGCTCATGTTGTACAGATGATTTGCCGTATCTGAAGTGCCCCCTCCATGCCGTCCTGAAGCTGACCCCAGTGGCTTATGGTACGTTTTGATTTACATTCACATAGACCTAAAAAAAAAATGGTCTGTCTGTCTGACAGTCAGTTAGTCATGGTTTTGTACATTACACATTTTATTTTTTTAAATTTTAGTATATTAACATTTTAAATATTTGATCTAAATCGCTTCCATATTAAAATAACTATTAAAAAAATTAATAGTTAATATTAAATAAATTAAATAAGAAATAATAATTAAAAATTATTAAAAATATGAATATGTATGTGTATATATACATGTTTATGTATTTAATATAAATAAATACATTTCATTTTTTATTTACATTTTAAATATTTGATCTAAATTTTCCATACTAAAATGACTATTAATAAATTTGATAGTTAATGTTAATATTAAATAAAATAAGAAATAATAAAATGAATAAAATAAGAAAAAAAATATATATATATTTTAAATATTTTAAATATTTGATTTAAATTTTTTCATTATTAAAATATCAATTAATTCAATTTAAATGAATGAATTATTAATCAAAACATTATTAGAAACTGCCATAGTTTTATGATGTTTTTTAATATATATTATAATATATAATATATATATATATTTTTTTTTAGATTTTAAATACTGTAGCAAAATTACTATAATCAAAACATCATTAGAAACTGCCATATTTTATGTTTTATATATATATATATATAATTTTTTTTTTTTTTTTTGATGAGATTTAAATACTGTAGCAAAATTCTGATATTTGTCAATGTTTTTCCCCTGTTACAGGCTGTAAAGTTGACATGTTTGACCTGAAAGTGGAAGCTGTAAACACACACCGGGACAGACCGCTCGTAAGCAAATATATAACATTTACCTGATATTTTTGTTGTTTGCTAAAGCAGCATCACTGTTATTACTAACAACCGTTTACTACCATGCTGTTTCAAGAAAAAAAAAATATTTTTTTCTTGAACATTGTTTGGTTTTTACCATCATTTCATCTAAGGTTTTTTGTGTGTTCACAATGATTCTGCATGTTTACTTTGATATTTTTGGAATAATATGCGATTATGATCGTGCGGTCTCTCCAACACAAATACAGCTTTAGTAAATCAGCAGCTGAAAGAAGCCCTCAAACAAGAATAACCTCTTGAACTCTTCATGTTCCTCTAACGGAAAACTGAAGGCTGACAGTCAGTGCGCTCGTAAATCGTGGTGTGTTTTGCAGTGTAAGTCTGTAGGTGTGAGTTTGACACCCTCACAGTGAGACCACAGGTCTGCGGTCAGAGAGGCAATATAGCACTGAGATTCTCTCAGTATTTCTGGCTTGTTTTTGTTCTTTACTCGGTTGTGGATGAGATCAGCATGCCATTTCTTTCCGTGTGATTATGGGCGGCAGAGTCCCTGCTGTTATTTGTCTGGGACAGACAACACAGGGAGTATCCCTGCCAGGCTGAGCTTTAATTTAACCTCTGTATGTGCATCAACACGTTTAGTTTCCACTCTGACTTTCTTTAAGGGCCCAAATCATGAAAAACATTCAAACTAACAGAGTTTGATGTAATTTGTTGACACACTGTGACATTCTCCAATCCACCCTGAAGATTTATAGGTGAAAATCATACTGTCTGGATATGAGCATTTTTATTAATTAATTCAAATCAATACATTTCACATTTTATTTTTGAAATTTCATTTTTTACTTTTTAAATATTTGATCTACGTTATTTTAATATAGAAATAATTACTTTAAAAATAGTTATTACTATTAATTAAATTAATTAATTAATCATTTAAAATGTAAAAAATATATTGATTTAAATATATAAACACACACACACACACACATATATATATATATATATATATATATATATAAATCAATATATTTTACGTTTTTATTTTTTTTTTTAAATTAATACATTTTAAATGTTTGATTTAAATTGTTTCGTTATTAAAATAACTTAATAAAATGTAAATTAAATAATAAAAATTGGCCTATTTTTTATATTATATTTATGTTTTATATTATTATTTTTTTATTTATTTATTTTAAATAAGATTTAAGTACTGTAGCAATTTATTTTGCTAATTTACTATTTATTTTATTAATTAATTTAATTTGTTTTATTTATTTATTTAAAATGTTCATAAATTAAATTATATATTTAAATTATACATAATTATATATATATATATATATATATATATATATATATATATATATATATATATATATATATATTTAAATCAATATATTTTACATATATTTTTTATAATATTTTTATATATTTGCTAATTTACTATTTATTTTATTAATTAATTTAATTTGTTTTATTTATTTATTTAAAATGTTCATAAATTAAATTCAATACATAGATACTTCCACACTGTATACTTATAGTTGTACTTCACAAATGTACTCAAATCTTAATAGTACTGAAAATAAGCTTTGTTTTCTTCAACCTAAATATCATTTCTTATTTTTTTTCTTTGATTTTTGTGTGTAATATGTCTAAGACATTTTTTTGATGATTTGTTTGTTTGTTTGTTTGTTTGTTTGTGAGTCACTAATTGAAACTAATCTTCAAAATTGTTTCATTCAGAAAATGTCATGGTTATGATGTCAAAACCATGAGCACATTATTAATTGACCATCAACACCTTAATTTGTTAACCAAGCACGACAGATGTCATTTACATATTAAAAAGTCTAATAGGTACAATAGCAGAAACAGCTTGTAAAGGGTCAGAACTGTGTGCAAGAATCCTTGACTCATTATAGCCCTTCATAATCATTTGTCACAGTGTTCACCCTCATATGTGATCCCTACTTTGTGTGTTATCAGAGAAGCACCAGACAAGAATTGCCGCCCACTCTGCTGAGGAGAAACAGCTTTACGCCACTGTCTAGTCAGGATCAAGTCAAGCGGCCCCGTCTCTTCAGCGTCGGCAGCCCGCCCCGGATAGCAAGCGTTCCAGCCTTATCTACCAAGCGATTCCCTGAGGCACAGGAGAACGAGGAACTGAACGAGAGTCGGGTTAGTTTTGGCCGTGTGTGAGTGTGTGTGTGTGTGTGTGTGTGTGTGTACAGGCTGGGCCAAATGTCTTCACTTACATAGTGAAATATTATGACAACTGAATAGGGAGGACATTTCCTGTGTTCTCATAAACCAAATGGCTTAAAAAAAACTTACCAAAGTACCTTTCAAGGAAAGTCTGTTCACTCAACGGCCATATTTGCAACGCCTCCAGGCAGCTATTTCGGGGATCCAAGACCAAGTCCTATCTTGGTGAACTCACAATTAAATAACATATTTCAAACCAGCAACAAAATCTGACTTGAACTGTCCCATAAGTGTTGTTTCTTATGCTCAAATAGCGATGCTCAGGCTAGACGAGCCAATGCGCATGTGCAGTCCTAAGCGCGAGTCTCAGGTGACTCGCAATGACTTTAACAATCAGCGATTGGCTCTTTTACTTAGAAGGCGGGACCTATTCCGCCATATTGCGCGTTGCAGTTTCTCCCATTCATAAGTAACAGGAGTGAACCGTCTTTCTATATCTATAGTCTTTGAACATATTAAACGGTATATATATATATCAGGGATGCAAACAGGTAAGAGGAAAAAAAGGTGAGAACATTGCACAACCTTTTTTTTTTTTAAAGTTATTTGCTTTACTTACTTTAAGGGATTTTTTAATATATTTTTATTTCCCTCTATGTCCAAAACTATTTTTTCACGAAAAAAAAATAACATACTGTTGCAACATTTTACCAAAATAAACATTAGGTTAAAATCTTATGTTATAAAAGACGAAGTGCTATGCATGATACTAGGTGCTGAAGAACATGTTTTTAAAGGATGTAATATAAGTCTAAGGTGTCCCCTGAATGTGTCTGTGAAGTTTCAGCTCAAAATACCCCATAGATTTTTTTAATAAATTTTTTTTACTGCCTATTTTGGGGCATAATTATAAATGCGCCGATTCAGGCTGCGGCCCCTTTAAATCTCGTGCTCCACGCCCCAAGAGCTCGTTTTATAAAGAATGAAGTTGTGTTTATGAATTATACAGACTGCAAGTGTTTAATAATGAAAATAACGACAGTCTTGTCTCCATAAATACAGTAAGAAACGATGGTAACTTTAACCACATTTAACAGTACATTAGCAACATGCTAACGAAACATTTAGAAAGACAATTTACAAATATCACTAAAAATATCATGATATCATGGATCATGTCAGTTATTATTGCTCCATCTGCCATTTTTCGCTATTGTTCTTGCTTGCTTACCTAGTCTGATGATTCAGCTGTGCACAGATCCAGACGTTAATACTGGCTGCCCTTGTGTAATGCCTTGAACATGGGCTGGCATATGCAAATATTGGGGTCATACATATTAATGATCCCGACTGTTGCGTAACAGTCGGTGTTATGTTGAGATTCGCCTGTTCTTTGGAGGTCTTTTAAACAAATTAGATTTATATAAGAAGGAGGAAACAATGGAGTTTGAGACTCACTGTATGTCATTTCCATGTACTGAACTCTTGTTATTCAACTATGCCAAGGTAAATTCAATTTTTTAATCTAGGGCACCTTTAAGACAATATTGGCTGATTAGACGACAATACTGTATGCCAAATCTCAGACCACAAATACATAAAATATTACCCATTAGACATAATTTTTAAAGTAAAGAGTAAAGGAAACACTGTACAATACTTACTGAAACAACCAGTTCTTTATTTACCCTTGAAAGTTCACAAGAACCCTTGTGTTCAGTGTCACATGATCCTTCAGAAATCATTCTGATATGATGATTTGCTGCTCAAGAAACATTTATTATTATTATCAATGTTGAAAACAGTTGTGCTGCTTCATATTTAGGTAACACTTTAGAATACTGATCCTTCATTAATGAATAACTACACAGGAACAAATGAGTAATGCATTATTAACACTATAGTAACTACTATTAACTAACAATGAACTCTGATGAATGAATTAGTAAGTAATAGTGCTCAGTTGAAGGTGGTAGTTCACTATTAACTAATCAGTAACTACTGTTTTTTTCATACCTCCCAGAGAACTACTAAGAACTACTATATACATGTTCATAATTAATGAGAATAATGCATAATGTATAATTAATTCTAAAGTAAAGGTCATGGTAACCCATTAGTAATGACTGAAGTATTACCAAATACTTAAGAAGGAATTACTAATTATTTGGATCGGTATTCTAAAGTGAGAAACGTGATTACTCTCTAGTAATTACTGAAGTCTTTGTAAACTTTTGATGTTTTTGTAAAGTATTGGATAGTAATAACTCAAGAGTTACTATATAACTCTAAAGTAACTACTTCTTATTTGGATCAGTATTCTAAAGTGAAGATCATAGTAACCCACTAGTAATTACTTAAGTGTTACTACATCCATCTAAAGGAAGTACTAATTATTTGGATCAGTATTCTAAAGTGAAGATCATGGTGACCCACTAGTAATTACTTAAGTGTTACCAAATATATCACAAGGACTTACTGTACAAAAACATACAAAAACATCAAAAGTTTACAATGACTCCAGTAGTTACTAGAGAGTTATCATGTTTTTCACTTTAGAATACTGATCCAAATAATTAGTAATTCCTTCTTAAGTATTTGGTAATACTTCAGTCATTACTAGTGTGTTACCAAGACCTTTACTTTAGAATTAATTATACATTATGCATCATTCATGTTAATTATGAACCTGTATATAGTAGTTCTTAGTAGTTCTCTGGGAGGTATGAAAAAACAGTAGTTACTGATTAGTTAATAGTGAACTACCACATTCAACTGAGCACTATTACTTACTAATTCATTAATCAGAGTTTCTTGTTAGTTAATAGTAGTTACTAGAGTGTTAATAATGCATTACTCATTTGTTCCTGTGTAGTTATTCATTAATGAAGGATCAGTATTCTAAAGTGTTACCCATATTTATGTGAAAACTGTGATACACCACTATTCAACAACAGTAAGATTTACTACTTTTATTCAGCAAAGTTATTAAATTGATCAAAAGTGACAGTAAAGACATTTTATAATGTTACAAAAGATTTCTATTTCAAATAAATGCTGTTCTTTTATCATTTCTATCCATCAGAGAATCCTGAAAAATAAAATATCACTGTTTACTGTTTTGTGGAAAAGGTTGTCTCTCTCGAAGCCTGTTGATCTGCCTCCTGTCAAATTGTAGGCAACAAAATATGCTCTCTGTATATTATTTTTTATTTTTTCCATGATTACAAATTGGTAGGAAATATTTGTTTTTATAATGTGTATTTTAGCTACATGCTAATGTCAGAATCAAGCACAGGTAGCGTTGTTTATGTGGTGACGCCGACAAAGTAACCTGTGTGTTCTGTCTTATAGGAAATGCTCAACTGCTTCAGACCGGCCGACTCCATCCAAGAGTGAGAACACCAACCACAAGTTGTGTGACACCTGTCACAAATTAAACGTGTTCAAAGGTTTTCTCCAGACATGATTCAACTCCAGACGCCCGCTCAAAATCAGCAGCATGAACACTGCTTTATGTAACACACGAGCGTTTAATAGCGGCAGCTTCATCCGTTCTTCTCAAGCCTCATCCGTGCACAAGCGCTTGGAAGTACGGTAAAATCCCAACAGCTACGATTAGAAGTTATTGATAATTAATGCAAGGAGATTCACTCCCACTGTTGAACAGATTGACAACTTGTGGGGCCAATTAGAGCACAGTTCAACTGATTGAGTGGGCGTGTCTTGTGCCAGTTAAGCTGATTGGCCCTTCAGAATCTTTAAAGACACAGAGCACTTCCTGAAAAGGATCTAGATGGGAACATTCAAGCACTCTTTTTGTTGTCGTAGCATATATTTTGCGCCGTTGTTTTCTTAATAATGCCTTAGTTTTGTGTCTGATTGAATCGGGCCAAATTTGAATGAATAATCGTGTAAATATTTGCCATACTTTTAGCTGTTTATTGACTGTGATGTTCTTGCTGTCGTTATTTTCTCATATAGACTTTCTTATGGTTTTGATGTTGTGCAGAATGTTTTGTTGAATATAATGAATGTGAAATTGAATGTTTTATTGAAAATAGTTAATGTGAAATTTATGTTCCGCCGGTTTTTCTCCCATCAAACTTTATATAAGTTTTATAAAGGCACATCAGGGTAGTTATTTTAATAGAAAAGCAGGTTGTTTTAGCTGTTATAAATAATTGATATGCAAGGAAAACGCCATTCAGTTCTTTCATACACACAGAACTGGTAAATATAATTATCTTGAGTTTTTAGTTGTTCAAATGGATCTGTAAGATCTACTGAGAATATGGCAAGCCATACTGTTATATTAGTTTTTATGTTTAATGTTATTTAGATTTATCATTTGTTATGAAAAGATATTTATACACACTGATATTTTGCCTCATATCTGGAAGGATGTTCTTAAAGTGTATTGTAAAATATCATATAATTTAATTTGAGTTTATGTGGTCTAATTTTAGGATGCATGAAGAATGTTTTTAATATGTGTTGAATGTTCTGATGGCCTGTTAAGATCATGTTCCCATCAAGGGTCATAGAAAGTGGCTGCATTGTAGTTGCTTCTTGCAGCTTATAAATTGTTATTGCAAATATAAATGTGTTGGCATGATTGGATATTGTCCGATTTGTAAGTGCCTTTGCTTCGCAACCAAAGTGTAACCAAACAAAGTCTAAACAACACAACAGATCTCTGAGTCAGATTCTTAGACGCAAAAACACACATTTACCTCAGAGCTGAGAGTTTTATTTTAATGTAATAGTGTTACAGAAAATAAGTTTTGCGCTCTGGTTTCATTGTGACATGATAGCATTACAATATCAATATCAGTAGTGACTAACTATGTAATGTCATGCTAATCTATTGATTAAAACTTTTGTCATAATACTTGTGTAATAAATCAGTCTGTGATGCAAATACTTTTTTTTTGTCATTTAATATATTAGCATATATACGGTGACCGGGAGGGGACATGTTCGGTTCACTTAGTTTTGTCGTGGCCACGACATAAACTCGTGGGAACGTGATAGTATGTCGTGGCCACAAGATATTAATTCGTGGGAACGTGATAATAACTCGTGGCCACGAGATCCGTTTGTGGAGGTAACGACATCCTTATGTCGTTGCCACGCGATGTAAAGTCGTGGCCTCGAGATCGGTGAGGGAACGAGATATTTTTCTCGTGGCCACGACTTCATTATGTTGAGGGAACGACATCTATTTCTCGTGGCCACGAGTTACACGTGTAAACAATCTGAGCTACCATAGCAACCTGAACTATCAGAAATGGATAAGATTATAATAGCCTACTATTTATTTTTAATTAAGAAAAAGCGCGGAATTAATAAGTGATTATTAACATGTTGCCTATTGTGTTGTGTGCGATGCCTACAGCAGCATTCGAATGAAGTTTATCAATAAATATTAAAATATGCCGTGTATATTTTTATCACATCCAACAGTCTTTTAAATCCATTCACTGATTGTTAATTTTTTATTTCATATTTTTTCATTATTTATTATTATTATTATTATTATTAGGCTGTCATTATTGGTTAAATGTTTTTTATTCATTGTTATGTAGCTCTATTTGCTTTATTTTCCCCTTCATTTCGTGTATCCTTTCTGTAGGCCTATATTATGTTGTTAGCTATATTTTGTAAATACTTTAAATGCCAGATCATGCCAATAAAATGTGACTTCATGACTGTATTGTAGCCGTGAAGATAGGATAAATTAGCGTCTGTTATCATTGTAGACCCTCGTGCCCGTGACAGCATTTGAATGAAGTTCGAATAATTTATTATTATTAATTGGTTGTTAAAAGAATATTTAAGCTAAAAAAAAATATATATATATATATCCATTCACTGATATAGCCTAGACAAAAACTTAATTTTGTTCATCATTTTATTTAGGTTTAATAGGCATATTAATAATAATGATAATAATAATAATTATTATTATTATTATTATAAAGACACGATCAGAAGGCTGTGAGATGGGATGGATAAATGTTCATTATCATTAAATGAAGTTTGTTATCAAATTGATAATAACAAACTTCATTTGAATGCTATAGTGGCAACATCTCGCGCAATATAGGCTATTTATAGACAGCATTCAAATAATAATAATTTCTTAATTCCGCACTTATTTTATCATTCTTAATTCCAGGTTGCTATGGTAGCGCGCGTTGTTTACACATGTAACTCGTGGCCACGAGAAAAATATATCGTTCCCTCACCATATGATCTCGTGGCCACGACTTATTATCACGTTCCCACGAATTAATATCTTGTGGCCACGACATATTATCACGTACCCACGAATTAATATCTTGTAGCCACGACATATTATCACGTTCCCACGAGTTTATATGTCGTGGCCACGGTGGCGAACATGTCCCCTCCCGGTCACCGTACTACATATGAATACATATTAGGTAAATTTTACTTTAAAGCAGCTCTAAAAAGACAATAGTGTCATTGTCCAGCTGAAATCAGTTCAGTGTTGATTCATTTTGGTTCAATAACTGTATAAAGTGAATCAATTATGCAGCCGTCAAGTGTTGGACATTATTCTAGGTTACTATGTGCGGAGGTTTTTGGTAAAACATCTAAAACCTCTGTTAGTAGAAAATTACTAGTCATCCAAATTTTTTTAATAATATGTCTATGCTTTCCATTAGTTTTGTGAATTGGTATGTTTCTAAAAGCCACAAGAAATATAGAGCTAAACATCAGTGATATCTCCCAAGGGTAGCATGTACAGGCTGAAAAGCAACGGTCCAAGTACTGAGCCTTGTGGTACTCCATACTGAACTTGTGATTGACATGATGACGTCTCTTCATTTACTGCTACGAATTGTTGATGGTCAGATAAGTACAATCTGAACCATGCCAATGCAACTCCACTAATGCCAACGTAATTTGTATTACATATTTTTTCCTAATGATGCCAGTCATTTTTCATCTTCGGAACAGAGTTTAAAGGTCCCGTTCTTCGTGATCCCATTTCAAACTTTAGTTAGTGTGTAATATTGTTGTTAGAGTATAAATAAAAGCTGTAAAATTTTAAAGCTTCAATGCCAAGCGAGATATTTTATTTAACAGAAGTCGCCTACATCGAACGGCCAGTTTGGACTACATCCCTCTACTTCCTTCTTTAATGACGTCACTAAAACAGTTTTTTGACTAACCTCCGCCCACAGGAATACACAAGAGTTGCGTTTGTAGAGTGTGTTTGTCGCCATGTCGTCGAAACGCTGTTATTTTCATCCCGCAGTCCAGTCACCGGGTCTGATTCCGGCTCAAATTGATAGGGTGAAATTAAAGACATGTTTACAATAACACTGAGCGCGTGCATCTCCACATTATGGTAAGAGGCGTGACCTTTCCGGGCACGGTGCGCTCAGAGCTGTCGAATCACAACACAGGAACCGCTGGCACAATCAGAACTCGTTACGTATTTCTGAAGGAGGGACTTCATAGAACAAGGAAGTCATCAGCCCGTTTTTATGACAGGTGAAACAGCGGTATACAGATAAGTAAATTATGTGAAAAATACTGTTTTTTTACACGCGAAACATGAACACATGTTATATTGCACACTATAAACACAATCAAAGCTTCAAAAAAACACGAAAAACAGGACCTTTAAGATATTTTAGATTTACCAGATAACACGTCAGCAGCGTCTTACATCAGCAGCGTCACTAATGACATTATTTGATTTTTTTGGGGTGAACTAACCCTTTAAAATGTGCAATATTGCAGTCATGCATGTATTTATATATATATATATATATATATATATATATATATATATATATATATATATATATATATATATATTGTAATTTTGTAAATTTTAAATTTAAATGCATGAATCTGGTGCATTCTGAGAGCAAAATTAAGTGACTAGATCAATGAAGAAATTTGTTCTCTTGTAAACAATTTTGTGCTCTAATAGTCATTTATTTATTGGTGATGGTAGAGCACATTAGTCACGTACACAGCATGTAGTAGTTTAAATGATAGTTCATAAGTGGTCAACCATGTAGAGTACACATTTAAACCATTAAAATATGTAGCAAAAGAGGTTACCTTTGTTGAATTAATTTATTAGTGGGAGCCTGCATCTGTATTTGTGGAACTAATGGTCACTCTTTGATTTGTTAACCAATCCAGAATGCACTAAACACACTACTTCATTATAGAGAAAAATAACAAATTAATAAAAATATATAATCATAAGCTGACCAATAAATAAATAAATAGGTAAACTAGGTGAGTATATAATTCAGCAGCAAAAAGTATGCTAGCCTAATTCTTGAAAAAAAAAATATGCACAGTAATTTTATAAATCCAAAGGTTAATAAAAAGTTTAAAATTAGTATTTGTATTCTTTAAACGATTTATATTAGATTTATATGTAAATAATTATATATATATATTAATGTAAGATTAAAAGATGCTTATTTTAAATGTATTGTGCAGCTTTTTAATGGGGCAACAAGATATGATAGATACGACAGAACAAAATAGGCTATTAATAATCTTTCAGTGTGCAAAACCATGATAATATGAAACGCTTCAAAACAGCAGCAAAAAACCGCTAATGCGCATCCCGGGTGCAGAATGATGTGCTTGAAGCAATATCGAGTCAGAGCGCGCAGTTTCATTGCGCATTGAAAAGTTCACGGTACAAAGAGAATCCCTGTGTATATCTGCATCTAACAGTTTATTAATCATATGTTTCTTCTCACTTTTTTAAATTCCAGTTATCGTGCGTGTGACGCGAATTCATAGTCCTTGTGTTGCGCGATCTAACAGACACCCTGTAGCCAGTATGATGACATCATTCAGAAACAGCAATAAACTCCCGCAAGATAAAGTCGTTTTATGCAAATCCACAACCCTTTATCTACATATCAAGTATAATAATAGGAATATATCATATTGGAGAGTTTTACCGTGCTGACTGTCATTACCGAACGCGACGCGCTGTTTGAGTGCTGAATGATTGACAGCTGTAGCAGAGGGAAGACGAGTTTCTGACCGTGAACTTATCGATGTACATATCCTTCTGTCCCTCACATGAAGCTATGGAATGGCTTCAGGTGACTTTGAATATAGTGCACGAAAACTTAATTGGTGCTAGTCTACTTATTTTGCTCTATGACTCCCACTTTTGCCATATAAAAGAGCGCAATTATCAGACGGTAATTTAAATATCGCGACAAACCTAATTTCCGTTTCATTTTGAGACTGTGGCGGGACAAATTAGAATGTGGCGGGCCGCCACAGTCTAGTCAATGTATGGGAAACACTGTATATAAAATCATCTTCATAGTGCCCACAGTGGCACAAACAGCTCTGGTTCAGACTGGTCTGCCATATGGAAAAGGGAGGGTTGTTTGAGCCATTGCCTTGAACATGGCCACAACATTGGACAGTTTTGTTCACACAACTCTGGGGAAAAAATAATGCTGTCCTTTTATGGTAGAACATTTGTAGCTTGTCCTGAAATAACATCACGCAAGTAGAAAGTAAGTGAGTCATAAATATTGTTAAAAATAGTTTAGTATGTGATAAATTGTTAAACATTTTCATTTAGTTTTTTCATATCAGTACAGTGATTAGAGGATGCTGAATTCTTGGGAAAATCATTCCAGTTTGTTATTTCCTGCAATTTTGATCCAATCACGTTCTAGGCAAAACAAGGTGGCATTTGCCAAACACATTAAAGTTAAAGCTGCGCGTTTTGTCTCCACGGTGAATTCATCAAAACTCTGAAGATGGAAAAGATCCGTCAGGGTTGGACAACAGAAACTGTGACATCACCATATATTAAAACGGTGCTCCACCCGCAGCATATGGAGTAACAATTGTCTTTTTCAAGGTGGGGTGTCGGTGATTTGTAAGACCTGCTCAAATGCGCATTCATGAATTTTTTTGACCCGTCTCACCAGCCTCACCTCAAACCGCCTGCTTGTTTTACTGGAACTATTGCAGAGGTTGTTAGAATAATAATAACATCCATATCATTGGGCCTTGTCCTGAAACAGGACATGCATATCAGATGTTTAATATTTTGTGCCTCTGTTAGGAATGCTTGATCAAGGATGATGATAATAAACAATCTTGTCTGTTGCAGAGATATTTTTGAAACCAAAATTTCTCAAGGACTATAAGATAACCATGAATGAATAGGCTACTGCGAGTAAAGTAAAACTTCCCTTTGACATTTTAAAACTTAAGAGAACATGGATTCAGTTCAGTCCATGAAGAAACAATCTATGATTTATGACTGAGGGATGAAAAATCCTACAGACATTAAAAACATGTGTATGAGCTTGTTTTAATGATATCTTGCATAACCTTTAGCAGTTCTGAACCACAGTAGCTACTGAAGAAAAACCAAAGCATTTAATTAAATGAAATAAAAATGAGACTGCATTTGTGTGGTATAATTAAAACCGCGCACAGTAGATGAAAGTATTAACATTAATCGAGTACAGAGGAACACATTCTATGAAGCCTGAATGTACTGTATAAGTGATTCAATGTGTATTTTTTAAACATTTATTCCTTGTTAATAATGTATTTACATAGGCCTATTATTGATTTATTCATTAATGGTACATGATTATGGAGGACTAGGGGTGCCACTTAAAAATAAAAAGAAGAATCAATTAATTAATTTAATAATTCAAACATAAAAATGTATATAAATGATTCACTTTTTACATGGGCAAATTAATAGACATATTTAAAGTTGTTTATTTAATTCCTGTTTTTAAATGTAGTTTAATAAAACAATAAAACAATAAATTTGAAAAATCTTTTTTGAATGTATAAATAAATAGACAAATTTGAAATGGGATATTTAATTCATTTTTTAAAATGTAGATCAATAAAACAATAAAAAGTTCATTAGTAAATCATTTTAAATGCGCATTTAAATCGCTTTTTTTAAAAGAATTTGGCAAATGCTTTTCTTTCTCTATTTACCAGTTGCTTTTCTTTGTCGGTTTGCCAAATGCTTTTCTTTATCCATTTGTCAATCGAGTGGTAAAATGTTTATGTGGATTTACACTGAATAAGGGGAGGGTTTGAGATCGTGACGCACCGGGCGCATAATTTATGCGGCATAAACACTTTGCGAGTGTGTAATTTGAACGCATACAGACTTCTTCACTTCGTATGCAGATGTCCGTGAATATGGCGATTGTTTGGGGGAATGTACTCATACTTGTGTTTGTGCACTTTGTAGGTAAGTATATTTTCAATATAAGATTACATTAAATGTCTAACGTCTAACAAAACATTACAATCAACAACTTTAAAGCTGTAACGTTAGACACCGCGAGAGCTCGATGTGGCACGCTGCGTATTCATTTAACGGATCACGTTTCAATGTTTGACACGGTGCACCGTTATTCCAGCCACTTTATTAATGCAACTGTATATGTTTCACATATATTAATTTTACTGGTAATATATTTGAACAACTTTAACTGTCAAGTTTGATGGACACCTGTCAGATCAATAAGCTGGTTAAGCTCATTTAAATATGCTATCATGTATAAACAGTTTTATCAATATTCAAGGCTACTTGATGATTCTGTAGTTTTCATGAATAGGCATAAAGTTAAACATAAGGTCATTTAAGCTTCATAGATGCAAACTCCTCACCTTTCAGTGAGAACTCACCATTTTGAGATCAAAATAGGTCAACAGTTTAAGACGTTTTGAATTTTTTATTATTTTTTTTTTTTTGTATTATTTGATAAAAACCACAGTGGGGCTATATATACTATTTTTGGCAGCTGTTACAGAAACATTGTTACAAAAAAATCATCTGATTTAACCTTGAGATTTGAATATTAGATAGCTTAAATATTTGCACCACTATCTACAATGACACTAATAATTCTTAATTTCTGATAGAAATGCAAAATCAATCGGTAGTTATTAATAGAATAACGAGACACAAACCTTTACATTCAATCGAGTTTGGTCCCATTTATTTTTGATCACAGTGCATACACATACAAACTTTTAGTCCAAAAGTGCGCACATTTGTAGAAATACACGTTTACCTCAGATTTCATATAAGCCGGGCCGTACGCAGGTTTTCATAATTACCGAGGTTGTTTGTTTGGGGGGTACGGGGGCATGCTTCCCCCAAAAAAAATTAGATTTCCCTAGTGTACATATGTGCATTTTTAAGACGTTTTAAGGCCAACAAATTGGAGAACAATAGCTTTAAATCCATGTCAACAAATACATGCATGCACAGTTTTGAGGCAGCTTTAATCGCATGTTTGGTAAATTCATGACTTAACTTACAACAGAACAACGACGGTCATTGCTAGTAGTTCCTTTTGCGCTTTATTTAAGTTATAATAAAGTCATTATGCAGCGCATGCAATTCTTGAGTGCGAGCACAGTATAACGGCTGATTATCGCACAGCACAGACAGTCATGTTAATTTCTCTGAGTTTTACCGACATAGCCTGACAACATCTCATCTGACCGCAGTTCACTGTTGTTTAACTGAAGCTCCCTCGTCGTCACCTGTAGTCTACCTTTTCCGCACTACTTGCTCCTGGCGCTGAGGCGAGTCGGAATGCGCGTCTGGGAGGTGTCCCGTTTGTTGTGGTGGTAAAGAGCAGGGGCGGAGCCAGACATTGTAAACATTCGGGGCTTAGCCCAAATATATATTTGTCCAAAGACAATTTAATTTTCTATGAACAGCTTTACTGACATGAAGGCAGCTTTTGTTGTCGTATTGTTGTTCAGAAAATGTACATTAGGCCTATTTGACACTGTAATTTGTAAAACTTTGTTGGATGTACCTCCTCTAGGGGGGTCCGGGGGCATGCCCCCCCGTAAGAAAATTTTGTACATTTTAAGGTTAAATGCATCATGGTGTACTCTGGAAACTCAAAATTAAGAGCTTTAACCCATGTACAGTGTGCAAATTGACCAAAGAAACAGCATTGACTTGTTTCTGGACATTAAAAAGGGTTCAAACATCTTTTTTACAATACTTTTGTACTCATTTCTTTTTAAAAGATAAATCCTTGAGCTTTTATTTTGATCACCAGATCACCAGCTGATCGCGTGCGCAAATGTGCGCACTTCTCTTTAAACACGCAGCACATACAGACTGTATATACTTAATCACTGTCTTTTGCTGTTTTATAAAGGCACAAAGCCATATCACGGTTTCGATTTTAGCTCGTTGCCAAACGTAGTATGTTTTAAATTTTCAGTTCATTATGAAACGGTGGCGGCAGTAGAGGGTCATTAATGGGAAACACTGAATGAATGTAGGCCTATAGCTGATAAATGTGCTAAAGTTGTCATATCGGTTGTTATATAACAAAAAACCTTCCACCGGAGCGAAAGAGATTCTCGAGGCCTGCCGCTGCTCTGAGTGAGTGACAGGAGGCGTGGCTCTGTACAACTGCAGTGTGCGTGAACTCGCCGTCGGAGAGGAGAGCCCCGGCAAAATCGGCTGGCGCTGCCCCTGGTAAAGAGACAGTTTTATAAACGCAGCGTTTTACTTGGCGATGTTTTAAAAAAAGATTTTTATTTTTGGTATTTTATATGCTCTGTTGGTGGTTTGTGGAGTAGCATCACCGGGGGGGTGCTGCTGAATTATTTTTTAAAAATAATTCAGCAGAGGCAGGGATACATAGACCAGAAGGGGGAAATTAAAAGGCCAGAACACACCAAGCCGACGCCGACGAACTAGTGGCAACGAAAGCAAACTGCGGGGTTGGCTCACGTCGGCAGCGTCTGTGTCCAAAGTTGCCCTGACACACCAAACCGACGCTAAACAGCCGACGGCCAAGGAGCAGGTCAGTTCTGCGCCTGCGTGAGATGAAATGCCTTTCCGAACAGCAGACGGCAGTAGCTGAACAGCCAATCAGAATGATCAGATGGCCCGACGGACCGACGAGCTCCAACGCCGATTCAACATGTCGAATCGGCCGAAAAAAAGCCGACGAGGACCAACTTCAGCCGACGGTGCAGAACACACTGAGAAAACTTAGTCGGCCGACGAAGAAAAACTGCCCGACGGCCGACCGTCGGCTTGGTGTGTTCCTGCCTTAAGAACATGAAAATCACCACAGTGGCACTTGGGGAGATGTAGAACAAGAATCAGCTGGAGTTTGCATAAAAGAAATTGATTTCATATTTTTATGAATTTTTAAAATATGTCTGTATAGGAACGTAAAATTTGGCATATAATTATTAAAAAAAAACAGTAAAACAACATGAAAATCACCACAGTGTTACTTGGAGAGATCTAGAACAAGAATCAGGTGGAGTTTGCAGAAAACAATTTGATGTCATATAGTTTTATGAATTTTTAAAATATGTTTGTAGGCGGTAAATAGTCTATGGCTTTGACATATAATTATAAAAGAATAAAACAGTAAAACAGCATGATAGTCACCACAGTGGTACTTGGGGACATGTATAACAAGAATCAGGTGAAATTTGCAGTAAACATTTTTTTATTTATATTTTTTTTTTTTAATGAATTTTAAAAATATTTTTTAGCAACATTAAACACCAACCACGCAACCTCATGTAGACGCACAATACATTTTAAGCATAGATGGCGTGACCGCATACAGGTCGCGGGGCAGGGCGTATATCCGTGGCAGGTCGAGTGACAGGCGCATATATCCGTGGCAGGTCGAGTGACAGGCGCGTTTATCCATGACAGGTCGAGTGACATGCGCGTTTATTCGTGGCAGGTCGAGTGACAGGCGCGTATATCTGTGGCAGGATCGCAGGGCAGCCGCGTTTATCCTTGACAAGTCGAGTGACAGGCGCGTTTATCCGTGGCAGGTCGAGTGACAGGCGTGTTATCCGTGGCAGGTCGAGTGACAGGCGTGTTTATCCGTGGCAGGTCGAGTGACAGGCGCGTTATCCGTGGCAGGTCGAGTGACAGGCGTATTATCCGTGGCAGGTCGAGTGACAGGCGCGTTATCCGTGACAGGTCGAGTGACAGGCGCGTATATCCGTGGCAGGTCGAGTGACGGCGCGTATATCCGTGGCAGGTCGAGTGACAGGGTGTTTATCCGTGGCAGGTCGAGTGACAGGCGCATATATCTGTGGCAGGTCGAGTGACAGGCGCGTATATCCGTGGCAGGTCGAGTGACAGGCGCATATATCTGTGGCAGGTCGAGTGACAGGCGCGTTTATCCATGACAGGTCGAGTGACATGCGCGTTTATTTGTGGCAGGTCGAGTGACAGGCGCGTATATCGTGGCAGGATCGCAGGCAGCCGCGTTTATCCTTGACAAGTCGAGTGACAGGCGCGTTTATCCGTGGCAGGTCGAGTGACAGGCGCGTATATCCGTGGCAGGTCGAGTGACAGGGTGTTTATCCGTGGCAGGTCGAGTGACAGGCGCGTTACGTGGCAGGTCGAGTGACAGGCGGTTTATCCGTGGCAGGTCGAGTGACAGGCGCGTTATCCGTGACAGGTCGAGTGACAGGCGCGTATATCCGTGGCAGGTCGAGTGACAGGCGCGTATATCCGTGGCAGGTCGAGTGACAGGCGTGTTTATCCGTGGCAGGTCGAGTGACAGGCGCGTTATCCGTGACAGGTCGAGTGACAGGCGCGTTTATCCGTGGCAGGTCGAGTGACAGGCGCGTATATCCGTGGCAGGTCGAGTGACAGGCGCGTTTATTCGTGGCAGGTCGAGTGACAGGCGCGTATATCTGTGGCAGGATCGCAGGGCAGCCGCGTTTATCCTTGACAAGTCGAGTGACAGGCGCGTTTATCCGTGGCAGGTCGAGTGACAGGCGCGTATATCCGTGGCAGGTCGAGTGACAGGCGTGTTTATCCGTGGCAGGTCGAGTGACAGGCGTATATCCGTGGCAGGTCGAGTGACAGGCGCGTATATCCGTGGCAGGTCGAGTGACAGGCGCGTATATCCGTGGCAGGTCGAGTGACAGGCGCTAGTGATGCGCGGGTCGGCTTTTTTTCCAACCCGCGGGTCCCGCTTTTATGAAATTATTTGGCCCGCCCAGCCCGCCCCGCACCACTGTTCTATTTTTACAACCCGCCCCGCCCCGCACCCGCAGCCATTAAATATAATACTAGTAAGGTGACCACCCGTTCCGCATTTCGCGGGACAGTCCCGAAATTGGGAGCTTTGTTCCGCGTCCGCAAGACTTAAGTAGTGTCCAGCATTTCATTTACGTCTGTAGTTTTTTTTTTATCCCTGAAATTACAATACAACAGTAAGAAATATAAAAAACTATGATGGCATTTAAAAATCTGTTTGTGCAGCCGTCATATTCTAGCTGTGAAAATAACCAACCAATGCAATCATAGAGAGAGTGGACATCAACTGAGTCAGTAAACACAACTACCAGCAAGGATTTCATCTCACATACTAGATAAGAACCTCAAGAGCTGCTCAAAGCTGCCTAAATCGATGATTTAAAGCATGTAATCATCCATTCTGATGGCAATATTTCCAACGAACGGCAGCGATCAAGCGCCACACACGGAAATGTGCGAGCACCTACGGAAAAAAAACGAGATATTCTCCATTGTTTTAACCAATACAAAATTGCGACGTTCAGACACGACTTTCTTCTCACGTTTATAGTTCATTTAATGCGGGTTCTATGGCGTTGTTATAATGAAAAATGTCGAGAGCGCATCAAATGCGCGAGCAATCTCCGCTCACAGGCGGTTTAACTGGACGCGCCCGCGCTCGCTCAGATATTACATCTGCGCGCTCAAAATTTGTCCTCCTGCATGTGCAGCCGTGAATCTAGAATTTTCTTCTCTCCAGGATTTAATGTTGCCATAAGCGCAACATTGTAGTGGGGCACCCACCGGCAGAAACATAATCGGGCGTATGCCAAGTTTGCCAACAAGTGTAAACTATTTACATTTAATTTACAAATTTATCTGTCTCACGTGTCTCGCATTGTCCCGCAATCAATCACTGTCCTGCAACAGATCAATAGCCAGGTGGTCACCCTACATACTAGGCATTGTAAATGAAAACAGCCTTTATTTCAGCTGAAAGTGCTTGGAAACATCGCCCTGAAACAGGCAACAACACACGATATGAATATGAACCATAAATCGGGTCATATTAATAACGATAATGATAAACATTTTCAACATTTACAAAGCAGCGTCTGTATTCATCTAACAGGCTAAATCATTTTTATTTCAGATTGTATGGCCAACAGTTTACAGCCTACGCTACATAACCACTGAACTTTGTTTTATTTAACACACGGAAAATATGTCTTGACATGCTGGAAGTGCTCATTTGTGGCTCGGTTTGTATTTTTTCACACGAGTTGCACTTCACGTAGCCGATACTGTCTCGATTGTCTCTTGCTGCAGCTATTTCTGAGAACCGGTCCCAAATATTAGATTTAGCAGCCTGACTTTTTTCTTTTAATTATGTAAATTCCCGACATCAATTCTCCACACCTCGTCTTCCATCTTCACTTTATTTCTCCGTTTTTGTTGTCGTGGCTGGCGCGGGAGCTGCTGGGCGTCGCCGCTTTCGTGACGTGACGCCAAAGGTTTGGGGACATCACGCAAGTATGTTGCTACGGCCTTCGTGAACTTATCAAAGAACCTAAAATATGAAAATAGTTCCCATTTAATATAGGCTATAGGGTGCATGCACCAACATGGATTTATTTATTATTTTGTTTTAATGACCGCCCCAACCCGCCCGCAAATAAAGTGACAATTCTTACCCGCCCAACCGACCGCGGGTACCCGCGGGGTCCGCGGGTTATGAGACGACCGCGATCACTAACAGGCGCTATACGTGGCAGGTCGAGGACAGGGCATATATCCGTGGCAGGTCGAGTGACAGGCGCGTATATCGTGGCAGGATCGCAGGGCAGCCGCGTTCTCCTTGACAAGTCGAGTGACAGGCGCGTTTATCGGGCAGGTCGAGTGACAGGCGCGTATATCCGTGGCAGGTCGAGTGACAGGCGCATATCCGTGGCAGGTCGGTCAGTGAAGGCGCGTTTATTCGTGGCAGGTCGAGTGACAGGCGCGTATATCCGTGGCATGGTGCGAGTGACGAGGGAGAATCCGTGGCAGGTCGAGTGACAGGCGCGTTTATTCGTGGCAGGTCGAGTGACAGGCGCGTATATCCGTGGCAGGTCGAGTGACAGGCGCATATATCCGTGGCAGGTCGAGTGACAGGCGCGTTTATTCGTGGCAGGTCGAGTGACAGGCGCGTATATCCGTGGCAGGTCGAGTGACAGGCGCATATCCGTGGCAGGTCGAGTGACAGGCGCGTTTATCCGTGGCAGGTCGAGTGACAGGCGCGTATATCCGTGGCAGGTCGAGTGACAGGCGCATATATCCGTGGCAGGTCGAGTGACAGGCGCGTTTATCCGTGGCAGGTCGAGTGACAGGCGCGTATATCCGTGGCAGGTCGAGTGACAGGCGCATATATCGTGGCAGGTCGAGTGACAGGGCGTTTATCGTGGCAGGTCGAGTGACAGGCGCATATATCCGTGGCAGGTCGAGTGACAGGCGCATATATCGTGGCAGGTCGAGTGACAGGCGCGTATATCTGTGGCAGGATCGCAGGCAGCCGCGTTTATCCTTGACAAGTCGAGTGACAGGCGCGTTTATCCGTGGCAGGTCGAGTGACAGGCGCGTATATCCGTGGCAGGTCGAGTGACAGGCGCGTTTATCCGTGGCAGGTCGAGTGACAGGCGCGTATATCCGTGGCAGGTCGAGTGACAGGCGCGTATATCCATGCAGGTCGAGTGACATGCGCGTTTATTCGTGGCAGGTCGAGTGACAGGCGCGTATATCGTGGCAGGTCGCAGGCAGCGCGTTTATCCGTGACAGTCGAGAGTGACATGCGCGTATATCCGTGGCAGGTCGAGTGACAGGCGTGTTTATCCGTGGCAGGTCGAGTGACAGGCGCGTTTATCCGTGGCAGGTCGAGTGACAGGCGCGTATATCCGTGGCAGGTCGAGTGACAGGCGCGTATATCCGTGGCAGGTCGAGTGACAGGCGCATATATCCGTGGCAGGTCGAGTGACAGGCGCATATATCCGTGGCAGGTCGAGTGACAGGCGCGTATATCCGTGGCAGGTCGAGTGACAGGCGCATATATCCGTGGCAGGTCGAGTGACAGGCGCATATATCCGTGGCAGGTCGAGTGACAGGCGCGTATATCTGTGGCAGGATCGCAGGGCAGCCGCGTTTATCCTTGACAAGTCGAGTGACAGGCGCGTTTATCCGTGGCAGGTCGAGTGACAGGCGCGTATATCCGTGGCAGGTCGAGTGACAGGCGGTTTATCCTTGCAGTCGAGTGACAGGCGCGTTATCCGTGGCAGGTCGAGTGACAGGCGCGTATATCCGTGGCAGGTCGAGTGACAGGCGTGTTATCCGTGGCAGGTCGAGTGACAGGCGCGTTTATCGTGGCAGGTCGAGTGACAGGCGCGTTTATCCGTGGCAGGTCGAGTGACAGGCGTGTTTATCCGTGGCAGGTCGAGTGACAGGCGTGTTTATCCGTGGCAGGTCGAGTGACAGGCGCGTTATCCGTGCAGGTCGAGTGACAGGCGCGTTATCCGTGGCAGGTCGAGTGACAGGCGTGTTTATCCGTGGCAGGTCGAGTGACAGGCGCGTTATCCGTGGCAGGTCGAGTGACAGGCGCGTTTATCCGTGGCAGGTCGAGTGACAGGCGCGTTATCCGTGGCAGGTCGAGTGACAGGCGTTATCCGTGGCAGGTCGAGTGACAGGCGCGTTATCCGTGGCAGGTCGAGTGACAGGGCGTTTATCCGTGGCAGGTCGAGTGACAGGCGCGTATATCCGTGGCAGGTCGAGTGACAGGCGTTTATCCGTGGCAGGTCGAGTGACAGGGCGTATATCCGTGGCAGGTCGAGTGACAGGCGCGTTATCGTGGCAGGTCGAGTGACAGGCGCGTTATCTGTGGCAGGATCGACAGGCAGCGCGTTATCCTGACAGTCGAGTGACAGGCGCGTTATCCGTGGCAGGTCGAGTGACAGGCGCGTATATCCGTGGCAGGTCGAGTGACAGGCGCGTTATCGTGGCAGGTCGAGTGACAGGCGCGTATATCCGTGGCAGGTCGAGTGACAGGCGCGTTTATTCGTGGCAGGTCGAGTGACAGGCGCGTATATCCGTGGCAGGTCGAGTGACAGGCGCGTTTATTCGTGGCAGGTCGAGTGACAGGCGCGTATATCTGTGGCAGGATCGCAGGGCAGCCGCGTTTATCCTTGACAAGTCGAGTGACAGGCGCGTTTATCCGTGGCAGGTCGAGTGACAGGCGCGTATATCCGTGGCAGGTCGAGTGACAGGCGTGTTTATCCGTGGCAGGTCGAGTGACAGGCGCGTATATCCGTGGCAGGTCGAGTGACAGGCGCGTATATCTGTGGCAGGTCGAGTGACAGGCGCGTTTATCCGTGGCAGGTCGAGTGACAGGCGCGTATATCCGTGGCAGGTCGAGTGACAGGCGCGTTTATCCGTGGCAGGTCGAGTGACAGGCGCGTATATCCGTGGCAGGTCGAGTGACAGGCGCGTTTATTCGTGGCAGGTCGAGTGACAGGCGTGTTTATCCGTGGCAGGTCGAGTGACAGGCGCGTATATCCGTGGCAGGTCGAGTGACAGGCGCGAGGTTCCGTGGCAGGTCGAGTGACAGGCGCGTATATCCGTGGCAGGTCGAGTGACAGGCGCGTTTATTCGTGGCAGGTCGAGTGACAGGCGCGTATATCCGTGGCAGGTCGAGTGACAGGCGCGTTTATCCGTGGCAGGTCGAGTGACAGGCGCGTTTATCCGTGGCAGGTCGAGTGACAGGCGCATATATCCGTGGCAGGTCGAGTGACAGGCGCATATATCCATGGCAGGTCGAGTGACAGGCGCGTATATCTGTGGCAGGATCGCAGGGCAGCCGCGTTTATCCTTGACAAGTCGAGTGACAGGCGCGTTTATCCGTGGCAGGTCGAGTGACAGGCGTGTTATCCGTGGCAGGTCGAGTGACAGGCGTGTTTATCCGTGGCAGGTCGAGTGACAGGCGCGTATATCCGTGGCAGGTCGAGTGACAGGCGTGTTTATCCGTGGCAGGTCGAGTGACAGGCGCGTTATCCGTGGCAGGTCGAGTGACAGGCGCGTTTATCCGTGGCGGTCGAGTGACAGGCACGTATATCGTGGCAGGTTCGGGCAGGCGCGTATATCTGTGGTAGGTCGAGTGACAGGCGCGTTTATCCGTGGCAGGTCGAGTGACAGGCGCGTATCGTGGCAGGTCGAGTGACAGGCGCGTTTATCCGTGGCAGGTCGAGTGACAGGCGCGTATATCTGTGGCAGGTCGAGTGACAGGCGCGTTTATCTGTGGCAGGTCGCGGGGCAAGCGCGTATAGCCGTGGCAGGTCGAGTGACAGGCGCGTATATCTGTGACAGGTCGAGTGGCAGGTCCAGAGCCTAGTTTCAAATCAGTTCTTTGTCTTTCGACACACAAAGCACCAGCTCCGAACCAGGAAAAGTGGTTCGTAAGTAGCACCAAAACATTGCTGGGCTAGAAGTAAGAACCGCTTGCGTCAGGGGCTGGGGGCGGGGTTACCGTGACCAACAAGAAACTTGTGACCGCCATTTTTGAAATAGCAGCTAATCGAGCTAATATAGCAGCTCGATTGTAATCTCCGTCTATATACAAATACGGCGAGCCGTGTTTGGATGCCGATGTAGGTTCGCAAAGCTATGATCATCAACAGTAGTGAAACATCCGCGATTGTTGATAGAAGCCTTGTTCGAGATGCATCGGAGCAGCGCGGACCGATTCGGCGGGTGCCGCGGATCCGCGGGAGCTTTTGTAGAGCATACGACTCCTTGTACTTTTATCGTTCTCGTGGAGCTTTGATGTCATGCGCCGATCGCCTTGCGAGAAGCCGATGCATCTCAAACAAGCTTGTTGTGTTTGTGTTTGGCGCTGCAGCGCTAGCTTTGCTGTGAAATATGAGATGTATGCAGTGACGTAAGTCCTGGCTCTGTGCTGCTCTCTAGCCCGTGGAAAGGCACACTGGTTCTTAGAAGGCTCGTCAGTTGAACCAACTCCGAACTAGCACTAGCACTAGCTCTGAACTAGCACCTGGTTCGTGCTGGTGGAAAGGGGTATTCTTATGCATACCTTAGAGATTTTTTTCTTAACCGCATGTTTAAAATAGATTTACTGCCATCTAGAGTCATGCATTGCATAATCTTCCAGTTGCAGATCATTGCTATAACATTCACACTCAAAGTTATTGAACTTAAAGGTTCTCCAAGCGATCCTGGGGAGTAACTTCCTGTTGACGTTCTTAGTGTTGTCAACAAAACAGAGGCTAGCTAGACCCTCCCTCCTCCTCCTCCTCCCCCTCCCCCTCCCCCTGAAAGTAAGTAAATCTGAAAGTAAGTAAATAAGCTTTCCATAATGTATCGTTTGTTAGGATATGACAATATTTGGCCGAAATACAACTATTTGAAAATCTGAGGGTGCAAAAAAAAAAAATCAAAATATCGAGAAAATTGCCTTTAAAGTTGTCCAGATGAAGTCCTTAGGTCATTTAAGCTTCATTGATGCAAACTCCTCACCTTTCAGTGAGAACTCACCTTTTTGAGATCAAAAGAGGTCACCTATGTTATTTGCATAGATCCAATGAGAAAGTGTGGTGTGGGGGTTAATATCTATAATGGGTAATATTTTAAGTATTTGAGGTCTGAGATGTGGCAAACTGTACTGCTGTCTAATCAGCAAATGAAGAGTTCAGATGCCATGTGAAATTTTCTTCTAAAATGAGCATTTTTATGTTCAGTTATTTCACTTTAATGGCAATGAAAAGGACCTATTAATTGCCATTAAAGTGAAATTACTGAACCTAAACATACGAGCTTGATAAAAATGCGCATTTTAGAAGAAAATTTCAGATTGCACTTAGAGGCTTTTGCATCTGAACTCCTCAAATATTGTCTTAACCCTTTGAGCGGTACGGTCCCACATATGGGATTTTTATTTCAGTGCCCCTGGGCGTACGGTCCCACATATGGGATTTCGAACGTTCAGCGACGTCACATAACTGCCAGATTCAAACTGTGCTTTCGCGCCCTGGCTGCGAGACGGACGCGCGCAGCTTTTGTCATATATCACAACTATGCAGTGTTTTCAGCCACATAACGTTTCTTTTAAGGTTTTAGACATTTAAATACGCATAAGCACCATTAAAACAATATATTTAGAGTTTATAAAATACACACTGATGTCAGACATCAGTGGAAGGAACAATAACAATCCATTCAAATACAATTTGCCGACAATTATTCATATCAGACACACATAATAGGCCTAAGTAACTATAAAGTTTACTCTATTTTTCTTCCAGTTCACCAGCCACTTACTTGCTTATATTTCGGGAGAAACGGATGAATTCACCTGCTGTAAATCCGACTGACAGGACTCTGTGAACTGCAGCGCAAACTATGGCGGCGCCCATCTCGCGTTATAGATCAAGATAAAGATAATTTATAAAGGCTTTTAAACGACAAAACACACGCACTTACACATATTTGAGGATCGGAATATCAGATAGTTGATGACATGGTAAGCAAGTTTGTGAATATTTTAAATAAACAAGGAAAAACAAAATAATAGCGATCCATCTGTCATACAGTGTTATTGTGGCTGCGTTCACTCTGGGGGGACAGTTAGAATATTTTAAACTCACGCTCGAAAGGGTTATATCCTGCATACTTCATCTATCCACTCACAAAAATAAATTTTTGATATATTTAGAGTAGGAAATTTACAAAATATCTTCATGGAACATGATCTTTACTTAATATCCTAATGATTTTTGGCATAAAAGAAAAATCGATCATTTGTGACATATAGCCTACATGTATATGTCACAAATATACCGGTGTGACGTATGACTGGTTCTGTGGTCCAGGGTCACATATTGATGATTAAGTGATTCAGTAGCAAGAATATATGTTCTTTTTTTTAGCAAGGCAGCCAACATGCATATACTTAACATAATCGGCATTACCTAATCATGTGACAGCATTTTTCATCACTATAATTTTTGTGCTTTGAAACTCTGTTTCAGTGTCTCAAAGACATGATCAGTGTGGCGAACCAACCAAATATCCGGACAAGCAGCTGGACAACAAATATCTTCACAAATCACTGTTCAATGACGGGGAAAAAGTGGCTTATAAATGTTTTCCGGGTTATTCGCAGTCGGATGGAAGTCGAATATCACGCTGTATGAAAGGACGCTGGACACTGTTGAACATGATCTGCCAAAGTGAGATGGATCTGTTTATCTATGTCTCTAAAATATCAATTATTTATTCATTGCCCTCAATCTTTTCATATTTTCTCATTTATTTTCACAGAGAAAAAGTGCAGTACGCTGGGTGACATAGAGAATGGGCAATACAGTCAAGAAGGACGATCATTCGGTGATAAAGCCATTGCTATGTGTAATAAAGGGTACTGAAACCTTATTTTCATTCTTTATGTCTGAAGTCCATGAATATGTGAAAACATGGTTATATTACAAAAATAGAGCAGGCATAATAAGTGATCAGGCCAACAATGTTTCCCTTTCATTGTGTCATTTTTCTGTCATGTAATTGTTTCCTCATGCAGATATGTTTTGAGAGGAGAAAGAGTCCGTGTGTGTGTGGAATATGGTTGGAATGGGACAGACCCCATCTGTGAGGGTGAGTTTAACCCTTTGTCTTTTTAAATTCATCAAAACCCTTCGAGTTACAATTATAACACTCGAAACTTTCTAGCTATCACTCAGCCACACACTCGTGAAATGCAATTATATCTTCTAAAAACCACAAACTATGAAAATGCATGACGCAGTAGCGTTTCAACAGACCTTTACAGTGCATTAGGTGTAAGAGGATTGTGTGGCAGTAAATCCCAGTGTTTCCCATACATTGACTAGACTGTGGCGGCCCGCCACATTCTAATTTGTCTCAAAATGAAACGGAAATTAGGTTTGTCGCGATATTTAAATTACCGTCTGATCTTATATGGCAAAAGTGGGAGTCATAGCGTAAAAAAACTAGCACCAATTAAGTTTTCGTGCACTATATTCAAATTAATCTGAAGCCATTCCATAGCTTCATGTGAGAGAATGTACATCGTTAAGTTCGAATGTACATCGTTAAGTTCACGGTCAGAAACTCGTCTTCCCTCCGCTGCAGCTGTCAATCATTCTCTGTTCAGCAAACAGCGCGTCGTGTTCGGTAAGGACAGTCAGCACGGTAAAACTCTCCAATATGATATATTCCCATTACAGTATTTGATATGTAGATAAAGGGCTGTGGATTTGCATAAAATGACTTTATCTTGCTGGAGTTTATTGCTGTTTCTGAACGATGCCATCATATTGGCTACAGGGTTTCGATTAGTTCGCACAACACAAGGACTATGAATTGGCGTCACACGCAGAATAACTGGAATTTAAAAAAGTGAGAAGAAACATACGATTAATAAACTGTTAGATGCAGTGAGTTAGATATACACAGTGATTCTCTTTGTATCGTGAACTTCTCAATGCGCAGCGCAACTGCGCGCTCTGACTCGATATTGCTTCAAGCACATCATTCTGCACCGGGATGCGCATTAGCGGTTTTTTGCTGCTGTTTTGAAGCGTTTCATATTATCATGGTTTTGCTGTTTTGCACACTGAAGATTATTAATAGCCTATTTTGTTCTGTCGTATCTATCATATGTTGTTGCCCCATTAAAAAGCTGCACAATACATTTAAAATAAGTGTCTTTTAATATTACATTAATATAAATACATATAATTATTTACATATAAATCCAATATAAATCGTTTTTTTTTTCATTTCATAAGAATACAAATAGTAATTTAAAACTACTTTTTTTATTAACTTTTATTTATAAAATTACTGTGCAAATTTTTTTTCCCCCAAGAATTAAGCTAGAATACTTTTTGCTGCTGAATTATATACTCACCTAGTTTACTTATTTATTTATTGGTCAGCGTATGATTATATATTTTTATTCATTTGTTATTTTTCTCTATAATGAAGTAATGTGTTTAGTGCATTCTGGATTGTTTAACAAATCAAAGAGTGACCATTAGTTCCACAAATACAGATGTATAGATACAGGCTCCCTACTAATAAATTAACTGAACAAAGGTAACCTCTTTTGCTACATATTTTTAATGGTTTAAATGTATAATCTACATGTTTGACCACTTATGAACTATCATTTAGCCTACTATATGTTGTGTACGTGACTAATGTGCCCTACCATCAGCAATAAATAAATTACTTTTAGAGCACAAAATTGTTTACAAGAGAACAAATTTCTTCATTGATCTAGTCACTTAATTTTGCTCTCAGAATGCACCAGATTTATGCACTTAAATTTAAAATGTACAAAATTTTCCTCCTGGGGGGGCATGCCCCCGGACCCCCCTAGAGGAAACGATGTCCACCCACCACAGTCTCACAAAATCCTGTGGGAAACACTGAAATCCCCTTTAATCTATTAAGTTTGACTCAAATCACTGGTGGGTTTTCCAGGACTTGTAGAAAGTAAACTGGCGTCCTCTAGTAGTGAATACTGGTAATTCATCATCATTCATTGGCACAATGAATTATTTTTTTTCTTCTGTTTTAGTGTCAAAGATCATCTGTTCAGCACCTGACGTGGCAAACAGATGGATTAAACCTGAAGAAAGGACACAGTACACAGTCCAAGACACTGTAACCATCACCTGCAGTGAGGGATTTGATCTGATTGGCTCGTCAGTGGTCACATGTGGACCAGATGGCCAATGGCTGAAGTTGCCTGAGTGTCGCCCTAAAGGTAATTTAGGCTGTTTTCACACTTGGGCTGCATCCGAAATCGCATACTTCCCTACTATATAGTAGGCGAAAAACAGTAAGCGACAAAAGAAGTATGTCTAAATTCACAGTACTCATAAAAGAGTCTGCAAAAAGACCCTGGATGACCTACTACTTCTGGTAAGATGGTAGGTCACATGATAATGACAGCATGGTGGATGTAGTATGTCTGAATTACATTTATAATATATAGAAGGTATTTTTTAGCAGTCATGAATTAATTATTCAAAATAAGTACCTACTCGAGAGAGTATGTGATTTCAGATAAAACCCTAGTTTGAATACTTAATCTGAAACCAAGTTCAACTCCACCTTCTTCCTCCAATGATTCGTTGATACAAAGAATGCATGCTGCTCACTAACGGTGGTTTCTTGCTCTAAACTTGCATCTCAATTGAACGTCAGGAAGACGTTGGACTCAAACATTGGACAGATGTTAGTTACATTTTGGTGAAATCAGGATTATGTCAAAACCCAACATTGGCTTGATGCCAGCCTCCAACATTGCATAGACATTGAAGTTTGGTTGGAAATAAAAATGGAAATGAAAATCAGGTTGATGTCAAAACCCACCGTGGGCTTGATGTCACTCTCCAAAATTGGATAGACGTTGAAATTTGGAAATTAAAATGGAATGGAAAATGGAAATGAAAATCAGTCACATATTGATGATTAAGTGATTCAGTAGCAAGAATATATGTTCTTTTTTTAGCACGGCAGCCAACATGCATATACTTAACATAATCGGCATTACCTAATCATGTGACAGCATTTTTCATCACTATAATTTTTGTACTTTGAAACTCTGTTTCAGTGTCTCAACGACATTATCAGTGTGGCGAACCAACCAAATATCCGGACAAGCAGCTGGACAACAAATATCTTCACAAGTCAGTGTTCAATGACGGGGAAAAAGTGGCTTATAAATGTTCTCTGGGTTATTCACAGTCGGATGGAAGTCGAATATCACGCTGTATGAAAGGAAGCTGGACACTGTTGAACATGATCTGCCAAAGTGAGATGGATCTGTTTATCTGTGTCTCTAAAATATCAATTATTTATTCACTGCACTCAATCTTTTCATATTTTCTCATTTATTCTCACAGAGAAAAAGTGCAATGTGCTGCGTGACATAGAGAATGGGCAATACAGTCAAGAAGGACGATCATTCGGTGATAAAGCCATTGCGATGTGTAATAAAGGGTACTGAAACCTTATTTTCATTCTTCATGTCTGAAGTCCATGAATATGTGAAAACATGGTTATATTAGAAAAATAGAGCAGGCAGAATAAGTGATCAGGCCAACAATGTTTCCCTTTCATTATGTCATTTTTCTGTCATGTAATTGTTTTCTCATGCAGATATGTTTTGAGAGGAGAAAGAGTCCGTGTGTGTGTGGAATATGGTTGGAATGGGACAGACCCCATCTGTGAGGGTGAGTTTAACCCTTTGTCATGTTAAAATCATCAAAACCCTTCGATTTACAATTATAACACTCGAAACTTTCTAGCTATCACTCAGCCACACACTTGTGAAATGCAATTATATCTTCTAAAAACCACAAACTATGAAAATGCATGACGCAGTAGCGTTTCAACAGACCTGCATTAGATGTAAGAGGATTGTGTGGCAGTAAATCCCCTTTAATCTAATAAGTTTGACTCAAATCACAGGTGGGTTTTCCAGGACTTGTAGAAAGTAAACTGGCGTCCTCTAGTGGTGAATACTGGTAATTCATCATCAAAAGCTTTGGGGAAAATTTTTGGCATAATAAATTATTTTTTCTTCTGTTTTAGTGTCAAAGATCATCTGTTCAGCACCTGACTTGGCAAACAGATGGATTAAACCTGAAGAAAGGACACAGTACACAGTCCAAGACACTGTAACCATCACCTGCAGTGAGGGATTTGATCTGATTGGCTCGTCAGTGGTCACATGTGGACCAGATGGCCAATGGCTGAAGTTGCCTGAGTGTCGCCCTAAAGGTAATTTAGGCTGTTTTCACACTTGGGCTGCATCCGAAATCGCATACTTCCCTACTATATAGTAGCAAAAAACAGTATGTGACAAAAGAAGTATGTCTAAATTCACAGTACTCATAAAAGAGTCTGCAAAAAGACCCTGGATGACCTACTACTTCTGGTAAGATGGTAGGTCACATGATAATGACAGCATGGTGGATGTAGTATGTCTGAATTACATTTATAATATATAGAAGGTATTTTTTAGCAGTCATGAATTAATTATTCAAAATAAGTACCTACTCGAGAGAGTATGTGATTTCAGATAAAACCCTAGTTTGAATACTTAATCTGAAACCAAGTTCAACTCCACCTTCTTCCTCCAATGATTCGTTGATACAAAGAATGCATGCTGCTCACTAACGGTGGTTTCTTGCTCTAAACTTGCATCTCAATTGAACGTCAGGAAGACGTTGGACTCAAACATTGGACAGATGTTAGTTACATTTTGGTGAAATCAGGATTATGTCAAAACCCAACATTGGCTTGATGCCAACCTCCAACATTGCATAGACATTGAAGTTTGGTTGGAAATAAAAATGGAAATGAAAATCAGGTTGATGTCAAAACCCACCGTGGGCTTGATGTCACTCTCCAAAATTGGATAGACTTTGAAATTTGGAAATAAAAATGGAATGGAAAATGGAAATGAAAATCAGTCACATATTGATGATTAAGTGATTCAGTAGCAAGAATATATGTTCTTTTTTTAGCACGGCAGCCAACATGCATATACTTAACATAATCAGCATTACCTAATCATGTGACAGCATTTTTCATCACTATCATTTTTGTGCTTTGAAACTCTGTTTCAGTGTCTCAAAGACATGATCAGTGTGGCGAACCAACCAAATATCTGGACAAACAGCTGGACAAGAAATATCTTCACAAGTCAGTGTTCAATGACGGGGAAAAAGTGGCTTATAAATGTTCTCTGGGTTATTCGCAGTCAGGTGGAAGTCGAATATCACGCTGTATGAAAGGACGCTGGACACTGTTGAACATGATCTGCCAAAGTGAGATGGATCTGTTTATCTGTGTCTCTAAAATATCAATTATTTATTCACTGCACTCATCTTTTCATATTTTCTCATTTATTCTCACAGAGAAAAAGTGCAATGTGCTGCGTGACATAGAGAATGGGCAATACAGTCAAGAAGGACGATCATTCGGTGATAAAGCCATTGCGATGTGTAATAAAGGGTACTGAAACCTTATTTTCATTCTTTATGTCTGAAGTCCATGAATATGTGAAAACATGGTTATATTAGAAAAATAGAGCAGGCAGAATAAGTGATCAGGCCAATAATGTTTCCCTTTCGTTATGTCATTTTTCTGTCATGTAATTGTTTTCTCATGCAGATATGTTTTGAGAGGAGAAAGAGTCCGTGTGTGTGTGGAATATGGTTGGAATGGGACAGACCCCATCTGTGAGGGTGAGTTTAACCCTTTGTCATGTTAAAATCATCAAAACCCTTCGATTTACAATTATAACACTCGAAACTTTCTAGCTATCACTCAGCCACACACTTGTGAAATGCAATTATATCTTCTAAAAACCACAAACTATGAAAATGCATGACGCAGTAGCGTTTCAACAGACCTGCATTAGATGTAAGAGGATTGTGTGGCAGTAAATCCCCTTTAAAGGTCCCGTTCTTCGTGATCCCATGTTTCAAACTTTAGTTAGTGTGTAATGTTGTTGTTAGAGTATAAATAAAATCTGTAAAATTTTAAAGCTCAAAGTTCAATGCCAAGCGAGATATTTTATTTAACAGAAGTCGCCTACATCGAACGGCCAGTTTGGACTACATCCCTCTACTTCCTTCTTTAATGACGTCACTAAAACAGTTTTTTTGACTAACCTCCGCCCACAGGAATACACAAGAGTTGCGTTTGTAGAGTGTGTTTGTCGCCATGTCGTCGAAATGCTGTTATTTTCATCCCGCAGTCCAGTCACCGGGTCTGATTCCGGCTCAAATTGATAGGGTAAAATTAAAGACATGTTTACAATAACACTGAGCGCGTGCATCTCCACGTTATGGTAAGAGGCGTGACCTTTCCGGGCAAGGTTCGCTCAGAGCTGCTGTCGAATCACAACACAGGAACCGCTGGCACAATCAGAACTCGTTACGTATTTCTGAAGGAGGGACTTCATAGAACAAGGAAGTCATCAGCCCGTTTTTATGACAGTGGAAACAGCGGTATACAGATAAGTAAATTATGTGAAAAATACTGTGTTTTTTTACACGCGAAACATGAACACATGTTATATTGCACACTATAAACACAATCAAAGCTTCAAAAAAACACGAAAAACGGGACCTTTAATCTATTAAGTTTGACTCAAATAACAGGTGGGTTTTCCAGGACTTGTAGAAAGTAAACTGGCGTCCTCTAGTGGTGAATACTGGTAATTCATGATCAAAAGCTTTGGGGAAAATTTTTGGCATAATAAATTATTTTTTCTTCTGTTTTTAGTGTCAAAGATCATCTGTTCAGCACCTGACGTGGCAAACAGAAGGATTAAACCTGAAGAAAGGACACAGTACACAGTCCAAGACACTGTAACCATCACCTGCAGTGAGGGATTTGATCTGATTGGCTCGTCAGTGGTCACATGTGGACCAGATGGCCAATGGCTGAACTTGCCTGAGTGTCGCCCTAAAGGTAATTTAGGCTGTTTTCACACTTGGGCTGCATCCGAAATCATATACTTCCCTACTATATAGTAGGCGAAAAACAGTATGTGACAAAAGAAGTATGTCTAAATTCACAGTACTCATAAAAGAGTCTGCAAAAAGACCCTGGATGACCTACTACTTTTTGGTAAGATGGTAGGTCACATGATAATGACAGCATGGTGGATGTAGTATGTCTGAATTACATTTATAATATATAGAACGTATTTTTTAGCAGTCGTGAATTAATTATTCAAAATAAGTACCTACTCGAGAGAGTATGTGATTTCAGATAAAATCCTAGTTTGAATACTTAATCTGAAACCAAGTTCAACTCCACCTTCTTCCTCCAATGATTCGTTGATACAAAGAATGCATGCTGCTCACTAAAGGTGGTTTCTTGCTCTAAACTTGTAACTCAATTGAACATCAGGAAGACGTTGGACTCAAACATTGGACAGATGTTAGTTACATTTTGGTGAAATCAGGATTATGTCAAAACCCAACATTGGCTTGATGCCAACCTCCAACATTGCATAGACATTGAAGTTTGGTTGGAAATAAAAATGGAAATGAAAATCAGGTTGATGTCAAAACCCACCGTGGGCTTGATGTCACTCTCCAAAATTGGATAGACGTTGAAGTTTGGTTGGAAATGAAAATGGAATGGAAAATGGAAATGAAAATCAGACACCAACCTTCAACTCTAGATAGACATGAATTTTGGCTGATGCCAACCTCCAGCATTGGACAGATGTTGAATTTTGATTGGAAATGTAAATCGAGTTGATGTCAAAACCCAGCGTTGGATTTATGTCAACTTCCAACATTGGACAGACGTTGAATTTCCATTACTTTAACATTTACCACTGTGGATGATAAAATTAAATTAATGCTAAAATGTCGATCTTTGACAATAATATGATGTTGTCATGAGATGTTTGAAAGATATTGAACTTTTAGTTATGTAATACTATGACTTAAAACCAGAAAATATCAACGTCTAATGATGTTAGAATTTAACATTGTGTAGTATCCGTTGTTGGGTTTTGGTTACCGTACCTAAAATGTTGGTCTTTGACATTAATATGATATTGGTATCAGATATTTGGTAGACATTGTATTTGACGTAAAACCAGTAAAATATCAACGTCAGCTGTTGTCAGTGTCCTTTAGCATTGTCTGTTTTTTGATGCTGCTCCTTTCAGAATAATGCTCAATAAATCAATAAATGCTCTTTTTGGAGTTTTGAGCCCTGAAAGTTCTTGTATGTGTTCATAACACATCAAGTCCTGTTATCTTAAAACATTAAGAAACATTGACCTCTTAAATGTATTGTGTATATAATATTCACTTCAGTCTTTCTCCTTGTTTTTCTTTCATTTGCCGATGATCTCAAAAGTTCAGTTCTCAAGAGGTTTAGTCCCACGTCCCATTCTCAAACATGTCCCACTCCTGAATTGGGAAAAAGTGGTACAGTGAAAGAGCTGAAGTCTGTTTACGTGCCGGGAGACCCCTTATCCATCACCTGCAACGAGGGATTCATCGGATCTAGAGATTTCATGTGTGACACAAGCGAGAAATGGATCCCAAATGAGCCGAAGTGTCAAAGTAAGTACAGATGATTGAATGTTTTGGGGAAAATTGTATTGTATCCAAGGAAATGTGATGATCTTCTTTAATATTGTGAATATTGTGCCTGAAGTCATTTTATCCTGATAAAAACAAGCTGGTAAACAAATAGAAATGTTAAAACCTTACATGTCAAATGAAGCCGTTGTGGAGTAAGAGTGTTTCGTGCCCTTGTTTATTATCAGTGATCAACTGTTCAGCACCTACTGTGGCAAACGGAAGGATACGTGGAGGTCTGTACAAATACAAAGACATTGTGGACGTCAGCTGCAGTGAGGGCTTTGATCTGATTGGCCCACCACAGGTCACATGTGGACGAGACGGCCAATGGCAAGGCTTACCTGAGTGTCGGCCTAAAAGGATTTCAGCTACTGGTAGGTGCATTAATGTGTTGAATCGGTTTCAAACAGAGTATACATTGTGGTCACATGAAGGGCCAACTTTAGTATTCTTTCTGTTGATGAGATCAGTGAATAATATAGGCAAGATTCAGCACCTCAAAACTCATTTTGTTTTTTCTCACAGGTAAATGCGGTCCAGCTCCCACACCCCAACTTTGAGCTCAGAGACTGGTCCCCCACACTGAAAGAGTACCCATCTGGTTCTCGCATCCGTTACAAATGGTATAGGACACCGCAGGGCCAGAGGGAGTGACATTATACACTGTCAAGGTGGCCAGTGGACAAAACTGAGGCTCCATTGTGAACGTACGTCATAGGACCTTTAACTGCATTTGCTCCCACTTATTATATTGAAGGATCCAAGGATTCTTAGTAGCTGTGTGTGTGTGTGTGTGTGTGTGTGTGTGTGTGTGTGTGTGTGTGTGTGTGTGTGTGTGGTGTGTAGCTTCAAGAGAGCAACCATACATTTTTATTTTCTGGATCTTTTTATTCATTTATAATCATTTGTCATATTATATTTTTTTATTGCATTCACTTTGATATTATAACTTGTTGGATTTGTGCTGGTCAGACTGACATTATTAAATAAATCCTGCTCATTTATTCTACACTGCAAAAATCAAGATACATTTACTTGAGGAGCAAAATAACTTAATTACATTTTTCAGAAAACAAAACTTAGTATCAAAATGAAGTGACATTATGCTAAAAATAGAAAAAATCTCTGCCAGCGGGGTCAGAAAAATATGTAAATAAAAATGTGTAGTTTTTTCGCAGCTACAGCTCACCGATTCAAAACAAAGGTGTATCTTGATGACGCAGAGTTTGAGCGCGGAGTTTGTGTGTGGTCTTCCCCTCACAGCCAGTGAAAAAAAAAAGAATTGGGAGGGGACTCAGAAATCATGTTCATGGATGAGATTATTATTGTTACGGTAGTATGAAGCAGAGCAAGGTGAGTGCCGAGAAATGAACGAGGTCGCTGGAGCGATTGATAATGAGAGACGAACAGGACACACGCCTCACGAGCAGCGGGACTTTTATTATGACAGTCGCCAGCGCCGCATCTGCTTCTTCCGGTCATGAGTATGAGGTAACACAGCTCTGTTTATCACATTAGATACATTTGAGTGTGTTGAAAATGTTATAACGTTTCTCTTTGCGTTCGCTCGGCGGCTGCTGTGAGACACTGTTGCACACTGCAGTAAGATAGATCGATTTTAGAATATCATATTAAATACTGGATGGCTTGTGTTGATAAATGGCATGCAATTTTAAAACTTATTGTATGATGGAGAAAATTCTGTTACTAAAAAAAAGCTGCATCTGATTATGCTATGTTAGCTACTTTACAAAATAGTGTTTTTCTCTGAGGCATGGTAAAGCATGGTACTCGCAAAAAAAAATCAAGAAAAATAGATTTAAACAATAAGACTAAACGTGTTGAGCTATATAACAATAATTAGTTTTCTGTCTATAAATATATCAAAACAGTTGTTCACTTGCCTATTAAAACATGTACCTAGTGACTGACCTAGTGGTTTTTGGATATTTTACAGCAAAAATCTTACATGTTGTTGTGTGCCTTTAATTCAAAGGGAAAACAAGTTTTTCTCTTGTTTTAAGCATAGATTCAATCATAGCATTCAGCATAGATTTTAAGAAAACAAGACTTAATATCTTCAATCATTTTGCTTCTCAAGTAAATGTATCTTGATTTAAGAATGTTTAGATATTTGTACTGGAAAACAAGACAAAAATACTGAGGAAGAAATTTTTTTTTTTTTTTTTTTTTTTTTTTGTGCATTTTGTTAAACGCATATTAGTGAAATATTTCTGTGGCCCCTTTATGTTTCTTCATTATTTTAATACTTTGTTACCACAAACTTTTAATTTAAAAAGACATTTCAAGACATTGCCTGTCCTCACCACATGTGCCACGAGGATCAAGAATGAGGGGATTAAGGTCTGTCTATAAATTCAGGAACACAGTGACAATCGCCTGCGATCCTGGTTTAATACTTATTGGACAGAGTTTCATCACCTGTAGCCCAGACGGGGAGTGGAAACCAAAACTTCCAGAATGTGAGCAACGGGACATAAGATTCAACTGAAAGACACACTACAGCTGGCGGTCTTAAAGGGGACCTATTATGCAAAATTCTCTTTTATATGGTGTTTGGACTAAATGTGTGTTGGCAGTGTGTGAACACAACCACCCTATAGTGATAATAATCCACCCACTCCTTTTTTTTAATCCCCATAAATCATAAGCAGTGTCACAAAAGCCACAGGCCCCGCCCACAAGTGTTGACAGACACTGACGTTTGAACATAGAACCGCCCTGAGTGCGTTCACAGCGAGTCCACCATTGCTGCACTGACGAGAATGTCTCCCAAGCATTACTCCCTAAATCTGAGCTGCTGAAAACGAAGTGGATTAACTTGGTTTTCTAGGAAAATGCTCCCTCAGTTCTGTCGAAATTCGTTTTATGTCTGCACGAATCATTTCACACCGGACTGCTTAGTGAACGAATATCAAAAGGGACAATACAAAACAGAAACTGTGCTAAAAATATGCTCAAGGAGGATATACAAGTAAAACTCTTCGTGATCCATCTTACAGCCTCCAGAGCGATACTGGATACGGCAGTAATGAAGGTGAGAGCACTTTATTACAGTTCATCTGAGTTTATTTACGGGTATAAAGTTTGCCAGTTTATTAAGCACCACCCGAAGGCATAAGGTCTTTATATATTCGTTTGCTGTTAGTTGTAACGAGTGTGAGTGCAGGTGCGAAGTAAATTATATATCTGAGATAATAATATTTCTGAGCTAAACACGCGTTTTTATGGACACAGAAGAAAGCCTCTACAGGCTCTGCCTCGATTTGTGTCTCAAGTCATTCGTTAGTCTGGCTGTTTGAGAGATAGAGATCAAGAGATAGAGATTAAGATTAAATGTACAAAAGTGATTATATAGTTGCAATAAACGCGTTAAATCCATCGCAGCGAAGGACTATTATTCTGCTGCTCTGAACAGCGGAAGAACTGATGACGGCAAGTTTAAAGTTTGGTTGACCAATCAGCGGAAAGGGGCGTTTCATTCCCGCCTACATGTTGAGATCAAATATTCAAGTTGTTTATTCATTTTCTACCCCTGAACGAAAAACGAAAAATCAAGCCGAATTCTTGTTTTTCGTTTTGTTTGAAAAAAAAAATGAAAACGAAAAAGGTGCCGTGTCATTTTCCGATTTCATTATTAAATCAAAAAACGACATGACCAAAAGATACACGGACCGATAACAAAGTCGCAATTACCTTTTTTAATTTTTATTCAGTGGTGGAAACAAGTTTCCATTATTTTGCATTTCTGTATTTCATTAAAATGTGCAGAACACTACTCGAGTATTATTGTCATAAAGAAGTATTCTGAGAATAAGTGCTCTTTTTTTCTTCTTTCAATTCATGACTTTTTATTGATTTCTGTTAATCTACAGCATTATGGATGCTATTTTTGTAACTGTTTTTGTTGTCAGAATTACAAGAAAAAGTCAGAATTTATATAAACTTACAGTTGCGAGGAGGAAAAAAGTCAATTGCAAGAAAAAGGCAGAATTGTGAGATGTAACTTGCAATTGCAAGAAATAGTCAAAGTTGCAAGATATGAACTTGCAATTGCGTCAAAGTCAGAATTGTGAGTAGAATGCAATTCTGACTGTTTTCCTCGCAACTGCAAGTTTATATCTCGCAATTCTGACTTTTTCTCGCAATTCTGTCTTTTCTCTCGCAATTGTACGTATTTTTGCCATTCTGTTTCTTTTTTCAGAACTTTTTCAGAACACAATTATGTGTTAAAAAGTTAGAATTGTGAGATAAAAAGTCGCAATTACCTTTTTTTTTAATTCAGTGGGCGTTTTGTTCAGTCCATACTTTTCATATTTCATTAAAATGAGCAGAACATATTTACTCGAGTATTTATTGTCATAAAAGTTTTCTAAGTGAAAATAAAGCACTCTGATTTTTTATCAATTCATGACTCTTTATGTATTCTGTTAATCTGCAGCATGCTATTTTTATAACTTGTTTTCATGTTTTGTTGTTTTTAAAAAAACAGAGATTGAGACTAGAAACACTTGGTTATTTAATCAGCACAAAACAGGCATAAAGCAACAAATGTTACGGTTGTTATATTAGTTAGATCTTCCAGCAGAGGCTGATTTAAATGGGACAGTGAAACATTCACACTCCCTCTATCAAACAATTTCCATGATGATAAGCAGCATGTTTGAATGGTGTAGGTTAAGACACACACATGAAGCCTCAGTGTCTTGAGAATGTAGATGTTTGCTCTTCATTAGATGAAGAGCAAACATCTACATTACATTCCAGAGACCGGACTACACCAACAAAACATTCACACTAAATCAGGACTGACACACAATACACGCCACCATTTAACATATCGATTAATCGCATCTAACGTAAATATTTGTAAATATATATATATATATATAATGTATGTATATAATGATTATGATGATTAAAGGAATGTGGCCTTTGTGTTTCCTCATATTGTCCTTCTGTAAACAAAAAGTCATGGCTGGACAATTTCATGTTCCTAGTCACCCTGTGCTAAAATTTAAATATAAATGGGAATATTTTATGATATTTTAATCATAAAAAACTTCTAGGGGTGCCAATAATTGTGGTCAACCTGTTTTGGAGGAAAATAATATATTATATATATATATATATATATATATATATATATATATATATATATATATATTATATATATATACATATATATTATTTGCTTACAAGTTCCATATTATTAAATTAAATGGAATTAAAACAAAATTAAATTGGTTTTAGTCTTATTTTACATGTATACAACACTATAGCAGTGTTACTTTATTATTATTTATATGCTATATAGTATTTATTAATATTGGATTAGCTTTTATTTTATATTTGTTTTTATATTGTATTTTTTTATATATTTCTATATAACTCTACTTAATTTTTATTTCAATTGTTTTAGTCATTTTAGTTCTTCAACTTACACTTATTTCAGTTGCCAAGGCAACATTTCTAATTATCATTTAAGTTTGTTAAGTGTAGGTTTTTAAAGTAATGTTCATATGAGCTTTGATCTCACCCTCATGGGGCTTGAGCTCAACGCTGGTCCTGTCCTTCTTGAGGAAGGTCTTGTTGGCTTCAGAGTTGCGCATGGCTGCCACCTGGCTGTAGAGATCCACACTGCGAGCTGCGCTGCTGCTGTTCTTCAGAAGGACGGACAGAACAGCGTCCTGACCAACACACGGTCCATCACCCTCCAGGGCAACTTCAACAGACACATCACTGGCGCTGGTGGGAGAGTAGATGGACCGTTTGGAGCCGTAGCTGCAGGCCGTTTCCACAGCGGTGCGCTCCTCCGAAGAACCTGATGAATGAAGGGGAAACGAGATGGAATCTGTGTGGTGTTTTTAATATGCTTTACTATGTGCAAAGTCAACACCATTGCTGAGTATTTTCTCCTTAAAGAGTACCAAAGACAGTTTCAAAAATAAAATCTTAAAGTTATGCTTTTTATAGTTTTTAATCAGTAATTATGTTATGCTGCTGTAGGATATGTGATATAGCAAAATCTTACTTTATTATTTGAATTTGATACTGACACACCTAAATTTTAAAATAATCATAACGTGACCAAAACATGACGTGTAGTTTATATTTGGATTACCAAGACTCTTCAATACGAAATTGCAATTTTTGAGAGTTTTTTATCCCTCCACAAATGCATTTTGATTTCATTCAAACAACATAAAATGTTTTGGAAATGTTTTGTGGGAAAAAAATTGTAAGTGCAAACATGTTCACAATTGACATATTATTGAATGTGTGTTTTCACCTTCTGGGTGTTTGTAGAGGTGTGTGATATCTACGCGTTTATCTGAGCCAACAGCTTTGGTGCTGATGCAGTGACCGACTGCGCTCTTGTCAACCCGAATCACAGCGAAAGTCCCGTTAGTTTTGCGCTGCCAGTAGACTTTATCGCTGTTCACCTAAAACAAAAAGAGACAAATATTTAGTACTAAAACATATACATGTGCTGGTATACAGTAATACGATATATCACGATAACGAACATGCACAATATTGTTATCGTGTGCACTTCAAAATACCATGAATAATTATTTATTATGAATTATTTTGATTTTTAGAATGCATTTTAAGAATACTTTTCCCATTAACCGATGCAGATTTTAAATGTTGTAAACAGCCATTCAGATTTTTGTATTCGCAATGATGTTCTTTGCAGTACCGAACTTAAAGACTTAACAGTCTATTTATTTTCAAACTTAAACATTTTTATATTTTAATCTGGACTACAACATGCTCTAGATAGCCTACTGATTGAAAATGTTCTGATTCTTTATTATTGTTTGGTAACACTTTACTATAAGGCTCCATTAGTTAACATTATTAACAAACTGATGATGAAAAGTTAAAATCTGTTATAGTACAAGAACACTTTTTTTGCAACTTATTTTAATACCGTGATAAAAGCTTCAGCAATTATTGCAACATGAAAATTTGAAACATGCCTACTAACACACCATATTATAAATATATGTAGTGAGATTATGAGCGACAAATAGAAATATGAGGAAGATACGCTCAAAAATCATTAGACATTAAATATGAAACTCTTTATGATGGAATCTTAATTACAGGAAAGTAATTAGCATACTTCAGCGAAAACGAAGGGCGTGTCATATTTGAGGTAGACCTGTCCGCTGCGGACTGCAGTAACAGAGGTGGGACCGCAGCGGAAAACGCCCTGACTGCCCTCCTGAGGAGTGGAATCAACCACCTGCCAACCTCCAAAACCAGAAGGCAGGTCTGGACGAGACATCCAGGCCTCATTCCACACGTGGAAGTTCCTCCAGAGAGAAAAGCAGCAACTTTAATGTTGACAATTTATTAAAACAAAAAAAACTTTTTATGAAGTGACAAATGCTTCCTGAGGTGTCTTGCACTTGTATGATGTATGATAATGTAAAAAAATGTACTTAAAATAAAATAAAAAAGTTAAACATTTTATTTCAGCTAGTTGCCACATTTCCCATTTTCGTAGTTTAAATTGATGTACTGAACTAAAACTGAAATTAAAAAATAATAAAAACTATATAGACATTTAGAAAATTAATAAAAATGACAAAAAAAAACAACTAAATTAACTAAATTTAAATTAAACTACTTCAACTACAATTAAATTGAAATCTAATATATATATATATATATATATATATATATATATATAAAACGAATCGTCATTCAGGCTGGGGTCCATTTGTTTTTATTGAACAAGAGCGTTGTTGTACAGGCAGGGTCAAACAGGAGCAGACAGGTATAAGGGACAGGGAGAATCGTGGTAAGATAACAGGCAGTAAGTCAGGGCAGGCAGATATCACTCACAGATCAGAATACAATGCAAGGGTCAGAGGTAGGCGGCAAAGAGTCGTGGACGGGAAACAAACAGGATCAGCAACAAGTAATCAGACAGTATAATAACGCTCAGAAATGTTCACCAAGGCAAAACAAGACTTCGTGATGAGCTGTTATGAATGAGAGTCTTTTATAGTCCGGGTAATGAGTGTCAGCTGTAGCGGTGATTAGTCCAAGGCACGGGCTTATGGGAAATGTAGTGTGTGTGTGTGTGTGTGTGTGTGTGTGTGTCAGTCAGTATTCGGGAGATGGCTCCCTCCGATGGCCAGAGGAGGGAACCACGGAGTTCGTCTCTGTGACTATATATATATATATATATATATATATATATATATATATATATATATATATATATATATATATATACAGTACAGTCCCAAAGTTTGGAACCACTAAGATTTTTAATGTTTTTAAAAGAAGTTTCGTCTGCTCACCAAGGCTACATTTATTTAATTAAAAATACAGTAAAAACAGTAATATTGTGAAATATTATTACAATTTAAAATATCTGTTTTCTATTTGAATATATTTCACAAAGTAATGTATTCCTGTGATGCAAAGCTGAATTTTCAGCATCATTACTCCAGTCTTCAGTGTCACATGATCCTTCAGAAATCATTCTAATATGCTGATCTGCCGCTCAAGAAACATTTAATGTGTACAATTGTACAAAATATTTGTGTACAATATTTTTTTTCAGGATTCTTTGATGAATAGAAAGTTCAAAAGAACAGTGTTTATCTGAAATCTAATCTTTTGTAACATTATAAATGTCTTTACTGCCACTTTTGATTGATTTAATGCATCCTTGCTGAATAAAAGTATTCATTTCTTTAATTTCTTTTCAAAAAAATAAAAATAAAAATTCTTACTGACCCCAAACTTTTGAACGGTAGTGTATAATGCTACAGAAGCTTTGTATTTCAGATAAATGCTGTTCTTTTGAACTTTCTATTCATCAAGGAATCCTGAAAAAAAAAGTACACAACTGTTTTCAACATTGAAAATAATCATAAATGTTTATTGAGCAGCAAATCAGCATATTAGAATGATTTCTGAAGGATCATGTGACACTGAAGACTGGAGTAATGATTCTGAAAATTCAGCTTTGATCACAGGAATAAATTACTTTGTCAAATATATTTAAATAGTACACAGTTATTTTAAATTGTAATAATATTTCACAATATTACTGTTTTTTACTGTATTTTTAATTAAATAAATTGTACATGAACATTTACATATATGTGTAATCATTTGAAGCGTATTTTATGTTTTATACACAGAATAAACCTGGTGTCCTTCATGCAGCGGCATGCACAGAAATGGGAACGCGGGGGCACCGCAATTAGGACTGAAAAATCGGAAAACACGAGTAGTGTCTCACCGCCCGCGCCCAACAAATCTTGTCCCGCGCCGCACTCTGTTGCGTTGGGTCCCGCGGATCTCTACCGCGATGCGACCGCAAACTGGGCACTTTCACTTTCGCGATCAAAGGGGCAGGGCTCTTTATATTCTCTCTGTATATATTGTATCATTAAGTGTTTATTTTGTATTCGTATCTTTCCAGCTAAATATATACAAAACATGATTTAAAAATATGTATATATTATCTTAATCACTTGGTGCCCCCCTATTGGCTGGTGTCTATGGATAATCCGGCCCTGGTTGTAGTGTGTCACGTTGTGTTTGGTCTATACTTGAGACTTTGATGAAGATCAGATGACAATTTTATGACATATTAATGCAGAAAACCAACCAAGTCAAAAAGGTTCACATATGTTGTCTTGCCACTGTACTACAGAATATTATGTGCGTGTGTGTGTGTGTGTGTGTGTGCTAGTGCACTGGTAATATTAAGTAATATTAATATGTAATATAATTAATATATACGATTATATATCTTTGTTTTTTTTTTTCTTTGTTTTTTTATCTTGATCCATGATCTTGCATACCCCTCAGCAAATGTGCAGTTGTGCCCCTGAATAAATGCACAATTTATTGACAGAATTCATGTTTAATATTTCATACTTTCATCTACTGTAATACAATACAAGAGTATTTACATTCATGAACAAAATACATAGATCTGCATGTTATTCCTGTTTGTCCTAATGGTTCTGTGTTGAAATCTGCTCTCGTATAACTTTTTTCCCTTCCTCATTAAAAACCAAAGATGTTCATCAGAGATTGTATATCTAAAGCAGGGAGGGACACATTTATGTGCATTTTGTTGTTATTTCACAGAAACAATAAATTGTGTCAAAAAAATATCATTTATTTAGTGCCACAAAATTTCAAAAACAACACATCCCAGTGGAAAGAGTTACCTTTTATCTCTCAGAATAAAACACTCATTTCAGATGCCAAGTTGAACAGAGATTAAGACTTCCGTTGTTAGATTTTCTTATAGACTCACTCTTGGGCGTGGACTTCTTGGTAAATCGCAGTGTCTGTCAGTTGAACATTCTGTACTTTAAGGGATAGTTTACACAAAAATGAAAGTTGTCATCATTGTTTGGAACCAAACATTCTTTAAAATATTTTTGTATAATATCAACTGTCTCTTTTGAGTTTTGAGGGCAGTCCTCATTCTCATTTTATTATTTTCTTGCAGAGGCAAAAGCTAAATACACCACTCTATGCCAGCTAAGCTGGAAGTTCTATGGGCCAGAATAAAAAAAATACAATTTAAAGCTTACCCTCTTCTCTTCGGAGTATGCATTCCAAAGTAGGAAGGTATTAAGGCACGTCCGAATCCAATGTTAGCTTCACTTCCTGTCTCCGGAGAGACCTTCATCTGTTCAGTTTTCGAAGGCAACATAGATGTATCCTTCGCTGCCTTTGAAATCCCACAATCCTATCCCAGATAGCATGTAATCATTGAAACAATGTTGAATCAGGTAATATTATGGATTCAGCATTACAAAGTGATATTGTTTTAACATCACTTTTGCACCTTCAGTTACAATGTTACACTGTGGTGTGGATTCTTCATCACTGCTATTAAATCAATATTGAAATTAAGAAAGACAATCATTATTGTTTGATCAATGTTAATGTTATGTTGATTCTAAATCATTTTTGATGAAACGTAAAAAAAACCCTGAGATGTCAACATAAAATGATGTTCTGAACAACATTAATATTTCACCGAAACTTTAATGGTATGTCAACAAATTTATGACCATTTCAAAATTTTGGGAAAACCTTTTAAAGCATAAATGACACCTTTCCAGAAATTGAGTCAGTTTCTTTTATTTGACAGTTTAACACAATTAATGACAAAGAGAATGGCAAATTCTTTAAGAGTGGGGCAAAAAGGACAATAGCATTACTTTTAGAAGTGGCACTGCAAAGATTGGCTGCTGCCTGACAAAAGCAATGCATTCTGCACTGTAAAAAAAATCCCAGTAAAATTTACGGTAAAAAAACGGCAGCTGTGGTTGCCAGAACTTTACCGTAAAAAATACAGTAGCAACGTAAAAAAAATCTGTTAAATTTACGGTAAAATAACATATTTCATTAACTGATATAATGTTAATTTACCAACCTAATGAAGTAATATCTGTTTTGTACCTTTATAATACACTGACAGTCACCAAACACAGTGGTGATAAGAGTCACATGATGAATCAAAGTTCATCACAAGCAGATTTTCCACAAGCTGAGAAGGACAACACTAACATATAGAAGGTGCACACAGTGTCATTCACACACACACTAAACACCATCATGGTAACATGCATGAAATTTTAAAAATGCAATAAACATTAATTTAACAACATTAGATGTAACATAAAACCCTAATGTACATAACTGATTAGAAAAAAATGAGAAAAACTTAGAAGAAACAGAGTTATTTCAACGAAAATATATCAAATGTTAAGTGTCACGCAGGGAATTGTGGGAATGTCAATTTACGGTTTTTCACTGTAAATTTTACAATGAATTGTTATTTTTCACTTCCAAAAACTGTGAATTTAACGGTATTTTACAGTAAAATTACATTAAATGTACCGTTAGATCTATTACAGTTATTCACCGTATATAGTACGGAAACTTTCTGTAAACCAATTGACAGTTTTTCAGCGCAGCATTTTTACAGTCTTTTACTGTTAAAATCACGGTCATTTTTTACAGTGTGGTTAAAAAATCTGTCCGACTTTGATCGGCGCTGCAAGCACCTTACGATCACATCTGGCATCAAAGTACCACAAGAGTAAAATGAAACCAGCCACCTATAGGTCAGGCGCTGCAGTTGCTCAAATTCAGCTGCGAAAGCCTTGATGACAAAACACTTTACTCTCATTGGTCAGATTATGTGATGATAAGGACAACGTGTTGTGTGTTTCCTGTATTTAACCTGTATTTAGTCTTGTTATTGAATATCTGATATTCAAACAAATCACACAAAACATTAACAAAAATGAAGATTACACTAAATTTGTTTTAATCGCATCCACTTCTTCGGCTACAATCAATGCAAAAATCATGTGGTCTGCCACGTCGTTTTTCAGCACACTACGGAAAGCACAAAGTGTCCGACCTGACGGTCGTCTATGGCCCTGTCCCAAATGGCACACTTCATGTGCACTTTCGGTCAAGACCGTAGGGTGTCCCATTCATCATTTAAGCTTAAAGAAGGGTGCTCGTGAGCGCCCCCTTTGCGGCAACAATGCGCCCTCGATGCGCACTTCTGTTGAGCCCTCAAGCTACGCAAAGGACTTTACCCGGCAGTCAAAGTGGCATTGCGTTGTGAAAGTGCAGACTCAGAGGAAGACCGTGGGGGTTGTACTCCCCCAATGCCTGCAACCTTCAGATCTCGCTAGCCGGTGGCAGGTTAGTGTAGTTTATCTCGAACAAGCCTAATGTGATATCAGTGTCACATTTATCAAGACGGTGCTTCTCTTTTTCTTTTTTTTCTTTTTTAATTGGCCATCCTCATCTGCCTTCATTCTTATTAAAGGAAAGAAGGCAGGGTGCTCTGCAAGCATTGAGTAATAAATGCAATTCATGGGCTATGTGTAAAGTATGATATTCTTGCTCACGCTCATGTCACTTGCACTTTAAGAAATGTTGTTGGAAAAACAATAAATAGGAAATTGCTAATAAATATTACTAAAGCAAGATGCATGCACTTTTTTAGAATTTAGAAAATGGACACTTTAAAAACTTTTTAAAATAATCTTATTAGATTCCGTAACAATAAATCAAATGCAAACGATTAGGAAACAACCACTAGTGTTCTGCAAAGATGCATACCTGCAGGATCTTGTGGTCTTCAACCACAAATCACTGTTAGTCACTGTCTCCACCTATGTCTGCTGTTGGCTTTCATCAAATTGTCAATGCTGATCCAAAACACTTTAAACATTGAAATGACAATCTCAACCAAAATGATGGTCTGAATCAAAACTCAACATTGTATAAATGTCACCATGCTATCTGGGTATGCATTCCATTCATGGCAGTTGAGCTATAAGAAAGATGGCATCTGAAAGTTGCAGTTTCCTGTCAGTTTGTGTGTAAATGTACATTTTTTACTGTTTTCCACTTCTGATTTCATAAACCGTTACACTGCCTCAGTAGTTCGTGAGGTGCCTGTTTTCGGATGCAGCCCATGTGACTTCTGGGAGTTGTGGTCTGTAGCTGGCTTCCGCTTGCTGCTTGCTTGTATGCTCTTGCTTTAACATATTTCCTGCATGCATTGTTACATTATTTGAGTCAATTGTTTTATTTACTTGCTTCAACACATTTCCTGTTTGTGTCAATGGCATTAGCAATACACACATTTTTTATTGTACATTTTATCAGATTTCTACCTTTCTAACGGTCTTCATTTTTGGCATTTCAATTTTCAATTTTGACATTTCTGTCCCCCAGAACCCATGTTCACCCACACACATATACACAGGATGTGGTACAGACTACACTTGAGTGAACAGCCTCTGTGCTTGTTTTTATGTCACCTCATGTAGGGGAAAGTGGGGTGAGTTGTGCCAGTTTTTACTCAAAGTGACTTTAAAGTGAGTCCATGGCAGTAATGCCTTCAACTTAAGAATGTACATATATTTCAGGATGTGGTGCATGCCTGAGAACAATAACTTTGGATCTGAAATAAATTGTTTCAGAAATATAGCTTTTGGAAAAAAGTGGTCTCGCGGCACAACTTGCCCCTGGTGCGGGGTAAGTTGTGCATTTGGGGAGAATACGTAGGGGTAATTTGTGCCAGTCATTTCTGAAGTAAAACAGAACATTTTAATGTAACTGTAATTCTATATGAAAGCAAGACAAATTCAATACAAAATTACTCATTTAAGGTTTATTTAGATATTGTCACCCTATTAAACTGTTGGAATAGGCTAAGTCATATTTTGTAGTTTTTGGGAAAACACAGAAAACTTAAATACACAATATATGATATTTGTGAATCGTTTCGGGCAAAAAGGCTTTGGCAATAGATGCCTGTTGACATACATAGAACGCTGTCTGTCAATTATAAGAATAACATATAAGAATATGCCACGTTCCAAATTATTATGCAATTATTATCCATGTCTTATAACTGGTATCAGTCTCAGACAAAATAATTTGCCAGGTCTATGGAAACCCTACTTAGAGGTTGTTCCACATTATTAAGCAAGTCACAGTTTTCATGCAAAATGGGGAGGAAGTAAGATCTTTCTGAAGATAAAAATACCTGTTTGCTGCTAAACACTGGCTTTTTTATAGCTGCCCTTTTAATACAATTATTTTTTTTGACAGGAACTTTCATTAATAAGCCTTTATCTGACCGAGTTCTGCTGTGCTCTAAATCACTCACAAATCTTATGATAATTCGATAATCTCCATTCAGTTTTCACACAATATTAGTTGTTTTCATGCCTTTTGCACAACATTGCACCATTTCATGCTTTTCATCTTCAGAAAGTGTGTTTTATAAGTGTGTGGCATGATGGGTTTTGGTCTAAAATCAAGAATGTTACATAGTTTAACTGCTAAAATGTAAGAGTACAATATACAATTACAAATTAATAATATGTTGAAAATAATCATACGTGGGGGTGAATTGTGCCACTGGCACAACTTAACCCAGGCCCTCTGGCACAAATCACCCCGGACCCACAAGTTTGAAAAACTAGCATGATCCAGCAGTTAAGAGCTAACATCATGCTAACTGTATAGACTCATTGTGTAGCCTGCTAAAGCACTAAAACATGTGTGAAATGTTTACAAACTTGTCTATAATTGTTCAGACACTACAATCAAAAAAACCTCGATCATAGAAATTTTACTTTGAAAGGGAAAAAACTAAGCTAAAATGTGCTTTCCTCTCATGCCATGTGTCTCTCTTCTTTAGAGGATGAGTAAAATGGATGGCTTTTCAAAATTATGTGGTCACATGACCAATCTCTTCTATGGTTTTCCAGAAACAATGGGTGGAACTACTTCCCCCCCTGGCACAAATCACCCCACTCTCCCCTAAACTTCATGGCCCCTAGAGAATTTCCAAAATCTATAATTTTCTGCTTTTTCTTATATAATTTCTTATAATTTAAATCTTTATCTAATTGTTTAGAAGAGAACACTCCATTTGTCTTGACAAAACTATTTTATAAAGATTAAAGGGATAGTTCACCCAAAAATGAAAATGCTGTCATCATTTACTCACCCTCAGGTTGTTCCAAACAAATTTATTTGTTCTGCTGAACACAATATTGTGTTATTGTGTTATAAACAGATATTTTGAAGAATGTGGGAAACTGAACTGTTTTGGGGCACCATTGACTTTGATGGGGGGTTTTTTCTACTATGGAAGTCAATGGTGCCCCAAAGCAGCCTAGTTACAAACTTTCTTCAAAATATCTTCATTTGTGTTCAACAGACCAAAGAAATTTATACAGGTTTGGGACAACTTGAGGGTGAGTAAATGATGACAGAATTTTCATTTTTGGTTGAACTATCCCTTTAAGCCTTGGTGTCAACTTGGTTTACATTTTTCTCCAAGCCATGTTCTCTCGCCCTCCAGTGCAGCTTCATTAAGTCCAATCGGGTAATCAGGAAGAAAGTTCAGTTCTGCCCTTTTCTTCTTTTTTTTTCTACCCAAGCAGCAACCTCCTCCAGTTTTTCTTGAGGCCAATATCAGACCATTGGTCATTTAAAAAAAAAAAAAAAACATGTATATGCTTTATAAACACAAATTATCACCTTGCACGTGCTTCTGCCTTAATTCCGTATTCTTCAAAAAGCTTACGCTATATGTTCTACGCTTTCCCTATTCAACTTATGGAACGAATGTGGCGCCACTTCCATTTTTTCCGTAAGTAGAATAGGGAAGGCGTAGGACATACAGCATAAGTTTTTTGAAGATAAATACAAAGTTCATTCATGAAACTCTAACCGAGCACTGATTGGTTCTTTCTACGACATGGCATCAGCCAATCGGAAGTAATTCCATATCTATGCAACCATATATACATGGGTTTCAAAGACGTCACTTCCGCTATGCCCGCCGCCATATTTGGGACCGGTCACAGCTGCGCGCTCTGTTATGGTGACTGCAGCTACAACTACCAGAGGAAGGCCAACAAAACGCTCTCAGAAGGTTCACAACAAGTTTACAATATATCTGGGATATGTGGTGCTGTTAGCCGTTTCAACAGTCGTCAGAACTACAAATTTATTTGATTTATTTGAAAATATTGTGAATTCTAGTTGCTGTGTTTCGGCGTGTTGCAGGATGAACAAATTCACGACACCAGACTACATTACTTAGTTCAAGTACATGCGTGCATGATTTTGTGCAAATATAAGTTGTAATTTTATGTATATTGTATAAATATATATGAATTACCCTATATAGGATGTGTCCCGTTGAGTTAATTAACCTTCTAGCAAAGCGCTTCAGTTTACGGGTGTTCATTCAGCGCGCGCAGCTCAAATAATACTGTTATCAAAATGAGATGATTTGAGAAAAAAAAATCTGTTATTGTTCATGATCCTTATTATTAATCAAACTATGTGTTGATGAAAATAATACTAGAACAATATAAGAGCTAGTTATTAAAAATAATGCATTCATTTTCTAAAATAAATATTAAAGTTTTAATATTACTGTGTAGTAACGTTAAACATTTTAATGACTTAATCATTGCTGTTTGAGCTGCGCACGCTGAAGCTGAAGAGAATAAAAAACCCATAAACTGATAGTTAATTAACTCAACGGAACACATCCTATATAAAATAATCCAGATATTAATACAAAATAAAAATAATATTACAACTAGTATTTGCACAAAATCACGCACAGATGAACTTGAAGTAACGTCATTGAAACTCCGAAACACAGCAAATAAGCCCAAATAATTCACAACGTTTATAATATCATGTATAAGAAGACAGTCCCAATCATATTAATGTTTTGTCTTACTTTTTGAGCGCTCGCGCTGCAGCTATGATCATCAGCTCTGTGGGTTATTTACCTCAACGAAACACATCCTTTATGAGAATAATCAGATATTTATACTTAATAAAATTAATAAGCTTTATCTGTACAAAATGACGCGAATGCACAAGTGAAGTTTGAACAAGTTATGTAATCAATGTTTAACTCAGTCGACACGCTCTTACCACAACAACATGCTGAAACAACAACACAGAGAATTCACAACATTTTATTACAATAGTGTTCTCGTTATAATGTTATTTAAATGACAGTCCCAGCAGTTATTAATGTTGTGCATTGCTATTTGGCTGCCAGTGGTGTGGTCCCTTCTGAATGAAGCCAATAATTCTGCCGATCTAACTACTTTGGGATCAAATAAATGTGTAGTTCTGACGACTGTTGAAACGGCTAACAGCACCACATATCCAAGATATATTATAAACTTGTTGTGAACCTTCTGAGAGCGTTTCGTTGGCCTTCCTCTGGTAGTTGTAGCTGCTGTCACCATAGACTTTAACAGGGCGCGCAGCTGTGACAGGTCACAAATATGGCGGCGATAGAATACTGTGACGTCACATGAAACCCATGTATATCGTAGCTTGCGATCGACAAGCTGCGCAATGTGAAGCGCTGTTATCCCTCCTCCTCCCCAGCGCCACCTGTAGAGATATGCTATGGGGGTTCTACCATTCTTGCAGCAGCCTTTTCCTTGTTGTTTTATTTGACTAAGCTGAACAATTTGTATTTGCTCAGCAGCGTAGCAGATCTCGTACGCCAAAATCAATCCATGTATACTTCATACCCCATGCCAAAAAATGCTGGTTGAATTTAATCCACTCCGAGAGTTGTCATGATTGAACTAAATTAATAAATAAATGCAGTGGCGCAAAAATGGGGTATGCAGTATATGCAGTGCATAGTGCTCCGCCGCACGGAGGGGGGCGCCATTGTGCCAAAACTTCTTTGAAAATCTTTGTGAATAAAACGTTAAAAATAAATTTAAAAATTATGTTTGTTGAAAAAATAATGTTTGTTTAGCATTTTAAATTAGTTATATATATATATTATTATTATTATTATTATTATTATTATTATGTTAAGTGATATCAACCGCTCACCATTTCGACAAGAGCCATTGCTCTGTTACAGACAGTCACATGCCCAAAATGGACAAATGAGGGAAGCGGTCTCGGGGGTGCAGAACAGAAAACGTAAAAAAGAAAATTAAAAAACAGCGCCTTAAAATGAGGACATCAATGTCCAAGAGGATAACAAGAAATTTGTACGCGTAACCTATCATTATCACTGTAAGTCTTTAATGTCATACACCGGTCGGTCTGTGTGAAGCGCCGCTTCAAGTCTTTTATGAATGGTCCGCTGAATCACTTTTGTTACGTTCAAAACGCAGATTCAGAAATGAAACATTGCAGTGTACTGCGTGGAGACAAACAGTTCTGCTTTGTCTTTATAGATTTGCAAAATTTAACAAAACAGACAACATTTTGTCTAAAATAACACAATATAAAATTACTGAACTGTTGTATAAAATCATTATGGCATTTGCATTTTGCGCTCGACTCGTTATATTAGGGACAAAAACAGCACTCACTTTCTTGAGTTTTATGGACATTCTAACTGCATTAAGCTCTATCGCGTAGTGAGTTGTTGCCCAGCATTATATTCCTCTTCAGGCAACGGAATGTAATGTCAGATGACATAGGCCTATTGTAGGTTTGGGGTGGGGCAAGTGCATTAAAAATTAACGTTTTTTTTTTTTAACCGTGATTAATTAATCTAATTAATGTGTTAAATCGACAGTAAAATGCAATAAGTTTTCTGTGAGGGTTAGGGGATATAGTATAGAGTGGCAAGAAAATTGAAAAATGTGAGAATAATTGACTCTGCAATAATTGATCATATCATCAATTGCTCAATGTCATATTCATCACAAGTAGACAAACACAATGCAGTTAACATAACATACAAAAGGCAGGCAGGCAACCATGATCTTGCATACCCCTCAGCAAATGTGCAGTTGTGCCCCTGGTCATTTCCCTTGTCTTGCTGCAACGCTGGCTCAAGAGCGAACATAGCCTTCTGATCTGGTCCAAACCATTAGAAAGTGGTTTATGTATATTGTAGGTCACGTGTGCTACACACGTACATGGGTGTCAGCGACACTGCGACAGCGTATGCGCACTGCCGGATTTTTGTAACCGCACATACTTGTATGCGCAGGTCACACATGGGCATTTAAATTTTTTTTTTGTTGCAGTAATTAGTTTATCCATAACGCCTGTTTCACACTGCAAGCGTGAGCGTCGCGTGAGCAGCGCGTGAGCGTAACTACACCGTCACTGCAGCTGCAGAGACGCGCGAGTATTCACACTGGAAGCGTTTGTACAGCGTCACAGCAGCGGCTCGAAGATGCATATAAAGTGAGCATTTCTTTATCAAGACAGCTATAAATTTGTTTTTATAAGTTGGTCATTTATGAACTTGAGAGTCTTGAAAGTTTAACATGGGGAGGTGTACAACATTCTCATATAAACGTAATGAATAAATAAAAAAAATAAATACAAATAAAAGCCTCGTGTTATCCATTGCTGCACACGAATGAGGTAAGCTTTGTGTTTAACATCATCTGCCGCGTGCACATATTTACAATACAGCAAACTCGGCGAAAAAAGCCAGCAGTCTGTGTAATAACTAAAATAATGTTTATATATCATATTTTCTGGCTAGTTTACTTTAGTTTTTCATAATACACCATACTTTAACCCAAACTGAACAATTAAAAACAAGTTTAAATAGGTAAATCTTGTATAATTATTTTTGATTCTTAATTTTTTTTTCCTGTCATACTCAAATTCTTGTTAAAACACATTAGACATGCTTATTCTGTGCATTTTGAACACTTTTTGTGTGAAATTATATTTATTTTGTCCATCAAAAGTGTGCTTTCACTTTAATTGAGCGTCAGCAGCGCAGCAAAAATAGACTCGGCGCCGAAACGATCGCTTCACTGCTGCTTACGCGACGCTCCTGCTTTACGCTTACGCGCTGCTCCTGCTGCCTGTGTGAATGCATCCGTTGGTTAACATGGGCGCCGAAAAAAATACGCGCTGCTCACGCGCCGCTTACGCTTGCAGTGTGAAACAGGCGTAAGGTGACAACCGTGCCCTGGGGGCGTCGATTCACAAGGTAGTCAAAGAAAACATGCTTAAACAGAACAGACTGACAATGGAGGTCTACACAGACAAGAGAGGTTAGAAAGTACGCTCATTTGTACACCTCTAGCATGAAAGAATACAAAGATGTTTACATGGGTTGTAACTCATAGAGGTATTGCAATTTGTCGCAAGGTGCATGTGTCGAACTCCTGTGTATAAGTACAAGTCAAGTGAAGTATACTTTGCAAGGCTGTGCAAGTATACTTTTGGCTATATTCAGAATTAGACTGGATGTAGATATACATTTTGTTGCTTACAATATAGTGCAAACGTATTTTGCAATACTTATACAATAGTATATAAGTAAACTTTCAGAGATTGGTTGGTCTATTAGTAAAATCTGTTGACTTTAGCAATCTTTGTTGCATTATATGCCAACAGTGACAGTTCAAAAATGGCAAAAAGCACTTCTTGTGTTTTTTGCCTCAAGTTTGCATGCCTGTAACTCGAAGTATTAAAGATATATACTAATATCCTTTTAGATTCTGGTTCTTATCATTTCTTGTGGTATCTTCATTTTAAAGACCCTCGATGGTTAAATCCCAAAGATATGGAGATCTTAATGCGGCTCCGAGTAAATTGGTAAATTGTGCACATTTTCAGTGGTCAAAAACCAAATGTGTGTCACTTTGCACACTCTAAAAGTATTCAAGATATCCTAATATCCTTCTAGATTCTCATTCTTAATAAACTTGCCTTTTGAAATCTTCATCCTAGTTCAGTCCCACAGATATGGGGATCTCAAAGCTGCTCCATGATCAAATTGTTGTATATCCCTAAATCATTAGGCCACAACCACATATTTAACTGTTTGATTAGTGCTGTTTGCGGATCATGGATTTTTTTCGGCCTGTTTCAGGGACCTGTCCTTCATCCAGGTGATTAACGTGGGTCAGCGTTTCCTGGTGAACCGTGTTCAGAATGTTTGAATGTTTGTTTTGTTATGCACCAAAACTGAGTTATTTATTATGTGTGCATTTGGTAATTACTGTATGTATTTCACTGAGGGTTCCCGCAGGTCATTATAAAGCCTTAAAATGAAAATACACCAATTTGGGGACTGAAAACAGGAGTTGTGATACAGTTAATGCGATTTATTAAACTTCAAAAGACGATGATTTGAAATAAATAAATGTGAGTGCTGCACATTCAAAGTAAAAATACGGATAGATCTTTTATAATAAAAAATAAGAATTGTCAATTTTGATGACTTTAATGAACTACTCTTGATGAATTATGACAATGTTTACTTTATGGTTTTTATATTGTAATATATTGTAGATGATTGTAAGGGCTTGTTTATAATTAAAAGTACCATATTATGCATAATCTTTTTTTTTTTTTTGGATATTATTGGCGTTTTGGTTTCATAATAAACTGTATCTGACATTTAATTCAATGTAAATTATTGTGGCCGCCTCGTCACAGTAAAGAAAAACTACAACATTATTCATTATACAGATTTTACAAGTTTTGGCACAATAATCTATTTATTGCCTTTCTCTAAATACATTATTATTGTGTCAGCAAAATCCAATATCAGTCGACTTCTAATTGGTTTGCTTTGCAAACAAGAACAAATGTAGGGCTTGATTTTCTCCATGGGGAATTGATTAGATGGTTGTGGTTTACTATTGGTGGATCTCATATGAGTGACAGGTTGCCCCGCCCTCACGCCAGTAAACATGTCATCAGAGAAGAGATGCAAGAGAGAGGGGAGGTTATTTTGATTAAATGGGACCTATTATGCCCTTTTACAAAGTCTTGATGTTGTTTTTGGCTCTACTAGAACAGGTTTTCATGCTTGAATGTTGATTATTTTCCTCATATTCTCCATTGTTGCAGCTCCTCTCTTCCCAGTCTGTCAGTAACGCTCTGTTTAGTTTCTGTCTCCATGAAGCCCCTCTTTCTGAAAAGCACAATGTGCTCTGATTGGTCAGCTGGACCAGTGTGCTGTGATTGGTCAAGTGCTTTTGAGCGTGTTTGGGAAATGTCCCGCCCTTTACCTAAGATCTGCAAATACCCTGTAGTCACTTTGTTCCGAGCATGCTCTTTTTCAGTCCTTTATTACAGACAGGTGAGAAATGATTGGAGGCTTGTTAACATCTTCCCGCTCTGTGTCAGTTTTCCAAAGCCTTGCGTGGATTCCTGGAAACCCAGAAGATCCCAGACCTGAAGGTGTGGACCAGTCAGCTCAGACGCACCATCCAGACGGCGGAGGAGTTGGGCGTCCCGTACGAGCAGTGGAAAATACTGAACGAGATCGACGCCGTGAGTTACGCACCGCTGTTTTTATTAGAGAAGCAGCACTTCCTGTTTTCATATGAACACTGGGCTGTTCTTCATCATTATTTACGGTGATAAAACACAGGTGTTTCCTGTTAACACGCTATTAGTCCATTTGAGTTTACCACACCAAAACTAATCGAGCTGTATAATCCTGTGCCATGAGTGCAGTAAAAGTCTGTGCTTCCAGATCAGTGTGACCCATATGATTTTAATTCCAGTAGAGAAATCAAAGTCACCTTATTGCAGAACATCTGAGTTGATGGAGGAATGTTTGTTAACTGGTGTTTTTAATGTGTGTTTGTTCTGTATCAGGGCATTTGTGAGGAAATGACATATGAAAAGATTAAGGAAACATACCCGGATGAATATTCCCTCAGAGATCAGGACAAGTACCATTACAGATACCCAGGAGGAGAGGTACGACACCGTAAAACATCATTTTTGAAGTTGTACATAAAACCCTCACAGATTATTGGAGTCTCTCTATGTAACTAGTCCACTCTTACTTCCAACAAGGGTGACTACAAAAGAAACTATAAATGTAAATCAGGGAGAAGAAAACTTCATATAAATCATTTATTTATACAAATAAATCAATAAATACAACAAAATACATATGACAAAAGTTCCTTCCCCCCGCAAAAAAAAAAATGATATTACTAACCAGCTAACCCTCTCTGAATCCCAGCACAAGCCAGCTTCTTTGCACAGAACAATTTGAAAGAAAAAGTAAAGTAAATCACATTAACGACCCCAAAAAAAAAATCATTAAGTACAACACTCAAAACCCACTCAGATCATTACACTGCAACTCTAAACCACATGAAAGACAATGGTTCATGTGTGTTAAAGCATCAATCTTATTTAGGGAATATAGAGGTTGGCTGGCAACACGAGGCTGGGAAGTGATACAAGTAAAAAAGAAAAAAAATGAAAAATACAAAAGAGAAAAAACCCGCTAGCCAGTCCAGTTCATACAACCATCATCAACTTTAATTGCGCTGGAGGCATACAGCGCGCACATGCAACAGCGAATGGACAGGCTAGCAAAAAAAAAAAAAAAAAAAAAATACAAACATAGGAGGAACAGCGATCAACTAAACCTAATATGAAAAAACAAAAACACAATTAACAAAACCCAAAATAATCACACTACTCTTTAATATCATTAAAAATAATAAAATCAAATCACTTGATTATAAATACCCTCTCTGATTACCTGCAACTCAGCCATGAATCAAACACAGCCATGCATCCGCGTATCCGAGTTCAAACGAGGACGGGCGTGACCAGCAGCCGCTAAATTCACAATGTTCACACCTACATTAAAAACATCAAACCCTTTGTAGGAACACCACTTTGTAGAGATAAACATAGATATTTATTTAGCCTACCTGTTCACCCAAACAGTGTCCATACACAAGCCAACACGGAAGCGGTACCAAGCAACACAAGGTTTACATCTGCGTTAAAAACATAGCGCCCTGATTTAATATAAAGCAAGGCTTTATGAACATAAAACAAAGTTAGCATCCACTTAGCCTACCTGCTCATTCAGACCATGTCAAGGAAGGATCCTCGGAAGCCAGAATTTCGAGGATGCTACGTCATCGACAACCGTCAAAGGACTGTTCCAATGTCGAGGATCCTTGGAATTTCAAACAAGGACTGAGTCCTTCGTTCGAAAAATATCCCATACACAGGAAAGGATGCATATGTGTATCCTTCGCGCTCTTCGCGTTCTCAAATCACCCACAATCCTATGCGCACAGCTTTGCAATCTTGTTCAAAAATGTTTAAAAAAATGTTGGACGTTAGCGGGCAATATGCTTTCAAATGTAAGTATATTTACGTTACCAAACATTTGTTATAACTGTAGTAAATATGTCAGATAAATAAAGTTTAACGTTTAAATGCCAGTACAAATTACTACCGTATTGATATTATAAATTATACAAATACAAATTACGTTATTGATGGCTAACTGAACCGGACCGTCATTTAGTTAGCTTGGTTGCCGTCACCGGCATTTTCTTTTATAAATAACTAGTTAAGTTGTCCAAAGTAATTTAACGTTAATATTATACCATTCACAGCGTTATTAATAGCTTCTCGTCTTTTTTAACAGGGACCTAGGAACGAACAGAGGCGTTCATACGTCTCCGTGTAGAAAACAAGTAGCTGTTTACCGGGGGGTAATGACGCAATGACGTGCACTTGCTAGTCTGTTCCATTTACATGTTTTCCGAATGCTAAAGAGGAGCCTCTCCTAGCCTCTGAAGGAAGTGACTTGGAAGGACCAGTCCTACCAAGGAAGTATCCTTGACATTGAGAAACGCCTCAAATCGGTGCACAAACACCACTTACGAGGCAACGCGCTTCCACACAAAAAGATCGGACCCCATCTCTAGGTACCCTTCTAGGTGCCTGCTTAAAAACCCAATAATTACCTACCTGGCCACGCCCTCAATAGTTGTAATCATCTCGCCGGCTACATCTACATCTAAATTTCATGTTCAATTCAATGTTACTTGCCATTTCTTTCATTATTTGTAATTTTTACTAGCATTTTCTGAGTGAAATTGGTTTCAAAGTTAATCCTACACCAGTTTTTTTTTTTCCCCAGTGTACCATTATGACATCAATTTTTGCTAATGAATTTACATAATTTTTCATGACCTTTCCAGTTGTTTGTCATTTACTGGATCAGGAATTTTTTTAGATGATTTTTTTTAAAGATTCGCTTATCTATGTTAATATATTGTAAAATGTAATTTATTCCTGAGATCAAATCTGAATTTTCAGCATCGTTACTCCAGTCTTCAGTGTCACATGATCCTTCAGAAATCATTCTAATATGATTTACTGCTTAAGAAACATTTATTATTATTATCAAATAGAAAATAGAATAAATAGAAACTTCAAAAGAAAAGCATAAAAAAAAAATAGAAATCATCTGTAACATTATAAATGTCTTTACTGTCACTTTAATTTAATGCATCCTTGCTGAAAAAAAATACTAATTGCTTCAAATAAAAAAAAATCTTACTGACCCCAAACATTTTGAACAAACTTTAAGCGGAAGTGTGCAGTTTTTTGTTTTATATTAAAATATTTCTGTCTCTGTTTATTGTCAACTTTAAATAAGCCATTCATGTCCCTCTTCTCTTGCCGTAGTCATATCAGGATCTGGTGCAGCGGTTGGAGCCGGTTATCATGGAGCTGGAGAGACAAGGCAATGTGCTGGTCATCTGCCACCAGGCCGTCATGCGCTGCCTCCTCGCCTACTTCCTGGACAAGAGCGCTGGTGCGTCACAAACACACACTCAGATCATACCAGGGCTCTTGTGACTGACTGATGACCATAATCAGATAATGAGAAACACGAGGATGTCTGTTTCTGACTGCTGGTGTTCGAGTAATAAGCATCCAAAGAAGTTATTTTCCTGAGCGAAACCCTTCCATTCACGATCCCTTTGACTCAATTATGTGTTTATAATCAGCAGATCTTCTCATATTTAAATGTGCTCATGTTGTACAGATGATTTGCCGTATCTGAAGTGCCCCCTCCATGCCGTCCTGAAGCTGACCCCAGTGGCTTATGGTACATTTTGATTTACATTCACATACACCTAAAAAAATATCTATCTGTCTGTCTGTCTGATATGGTTTTGTACATTCCACATTTTATTTTTTAAATTTTAGTATATTAACATTTTAAATATTTGATCTAAATCATATTAAAATAACTATAAAAAAATTAATAGTTAATATTAAATAAATTAAATAAGAAATAATAATTAAAATTATTAAAAATATGTATGAATATGTATGGGTATATATACATGTTTATTTATATTTAAAATGTAAATAAAAAATTAAATGTATTTATCTATATTAATAAATAAATACATTTCATTTTTTATTTACATTTTAAATATTTGATCTAAATTTTCCATACTAAAATGACTATTAATAAATTTGATAGTTAATGTTAATATTAAATAAAATAAGAAATAATAAAATGAATAAAATAAGAAATAATAATTAAAAATTATAAATATATATATATATATAATATATATACATACACACACACACAGATGGATAGATAGATAGATAGATGTTTTTTATTTAAATCAATACATTTTACTTTTTTTTTTACATTTTTAAAATTGTATTAAATTTTAAACATTTTATTTAAATTATTAAAATATTTATTCATTCAATTTAAATTAATTAATTATTAATTATTAATAAAAACATTATTATAAACTGCCATAGTTTTATGATGTTTTTTTAATATATATAATATATTTATAATATATATTATAATATATAATATAATATATATATATATTTTTTTAAAGATTTTAAATACTGTAGCAAAATTACTGTAATCAAAACATCATTAGAAACTGCCATATTTTATATAATGTTTATATATATATATATTTTTTTTTTTTTTTTTTGATGAGATTTAAATACTGTAGCAAAATTCTGATATTTTTCAATGTTTGTTCCCCTGTTACAGGCTGTAACAGGGGAACAAACACCGGGACAGACCGCTCGTAAGCAAATATATAACATTTACCTGATATTTTTGTTGTTTGCTAAAGCAGCATCACTGTTATTACTAACAACCGTTTACTTACATGCTGTTTCTCGTCTTCAGGGAAATGTATTTTTTTTCTTGAACATTGTTTGGTTTTTACCATCATTTCATCTAAGGTTTTTTGTGTGTTCACAATGATTCTGCATGTTTACTTTGATATTTTTGGAATAATATGCGATTATGATCGTGCGGTCTCTCCAACACAAATACAGCTTTAGTAAATCAGCAGCTGAAAGAAGCCCTCAAACAAGAATAACCTCTTGAACTCTTCATGTTCCTCTAACGGAAAACTGAAGGCTGACAGTCAGTGCGCTCGTAAATCGTGGTGTGTTTTGCAGTGTAAGTCTGTAGGTGTGAGTTTGACACCCTCACAGTGAGACCACAGGTCTGCGGTCAGAGAGGCAATATAGCACTGAGATTCTCTCAGTATTTCTGGCTTCTGGCTTGTTTTTGTTCTTTACTCGGTTGTGGATGAGATCAGCATGCCATTTCTTTCCATGTGATTATGGGCGGCAGAGTCCCTGCTGTTATTTGTCTGGGACAGACAACACAGGGAGTATCCCTGCCAGGCTGAGCTTTAATTTAACCTCTGTATGTGCATCAACACGTTTAGTTTCCACTCTGACTTTCTTTAAGGGCCCAAATCATGAAAAACATTCAAACTAACAGAGTTTGATGTAATATGTTGACACACTGTGACATTCTCCAATCCACCCTGAAGATTTATAGGTGAAAATCATACTGTCTGGATATGAGCATTTTTATTAATTAATTCAAATCAATACATTTCACATTTTATTTTTGAAATTTCATTTTTTACTTTTTAAATATTTGATCTACGTTATTTAATGTTTAATATAGAAATAATTACTTTAAAAATAGTTATTACTATTAATTAAATTAATTAATTAATCATTTAAAATGTAAAAAATATATTGATTTAAATATATACACACACACACACACACACACACACATATATATTTAAATCAATATATTTTACGTTTTTATTTTTTAAAAAATTATTACATTTTAAATGTTTGATTAAAATTGTTTCATCATTAAAATAACTATTAATAAAATGTAAATTAAATAATAAAAATTGGCCTATTTATGTTTTTAATATATATTTTTTTATTTTAAATAGGATTTAAGTACTGTAGCAATTTATTTTGCTAATTTACTATTTATTTTATTAATTAATTTAATTTGTTTTATTTATTTATTTAAAATGTTCATAAATTAAATTCAATACATAGATACTTCCACACTGTATACTTATAGTTGTACTTCACAAATGTACTCAAATCTTAATAGTACTGAAAATAAGCTTTGTTTTCTTCAACCTAAATATCATCTATTTTTTCTTTTGATTTTTGTGTGTAATATGTCTAAGACATTTTTTGATGATTTGTTTGTTTGTTTGTGAGTCACTAATTGAAACTAATCTTCAAAATCATTTCATTCAGAAAATGTCATGGTTATGATGTCAAAACCATGAGCACATTATTAATTGACCGCCAACATTTACACATCAACACCTTAATTTGTTAACCAATCACGACAGATGTCATTTACATATTAAAAAGTCTAATAGGTACAATAGCAGAAACAGCCTGTAAAGGGTCAGAACTGTGTGCAAGAATCCTTGACTCATTATAGCCCTTCATAATCATTTGTCACAGTGTTCACCCTCATATGTGATCCCTACTTTGTGTGTTATCAGAGAAGCACCAGACAAGAATTGCCGCCCACTCTGCTGAGGAGAAACAGCTTTACGCCACTGTCTAGTCAGGATCAAGTCAAGCGGCCCCGTCTCTTCAGCGTCGGCAGCCCGCCCCGGATAGCAAGCGTTCCAGCCTTATCTACCAAGCGATTCCCTGAGGCACAGGAGAACGAGGAACTGAACGAGAGCCGGGTTAGTTTTGGCTGTGTGTGAGTGTGTGTGTGTGTGTGTGTACAGGCTTGGCCAAATGTCTTCACTTACATAGTGAAATATTATGACTGAATAGGGAGGACATTTCCTGTGTTCTCATAAACCAAATGGCTTAAAAAAACTTACCAAAGTACCTTTCAAGGAAAGTCTGTTCACTCAACGGCCATATTTGCAACGCCTCCAGGCATCTATTTCGGGGATCCAAGACCAAGTCCTATCTATTTGAACTGGGGAATCTCAAACTGCTTGGTGAACTCACAATTAAATAACATATTTCAAACCAGCAACAAAATCTGACTTGAACTGTCCCATAAGTGTTGTTTCTTATGCTCAAATAGCGATGCTCAGGCTAGACGAGCCAATGCGCATGTGCAGTCCTAAGCGCGAGTCTCAGGTGACTCGCAATGACTTTAACAATCAGCGATTGGCTCTTTTACTTAGAAGGTGGGACCTATTCCGCCATATTGCGCGTTGCAGTTTCTCCCATTCATAAGTAACAGGAGTGAACCGTCTTTCTATATCTATAGTCTTTGAACATATTAACTCCCTGAGGTCCGAAAACGCGCCAGCGCGTTTTGCAGGATTTTTTTCACATTGCAGCAAAACAGACTTAAAACACTCCGTCATTTCTTGTCATAGAGACATAAGTAATATATCAATTGAAACTATAGAATGTCTTCTTTTATTTGTGTACACTCAGAGTAAAAACACAATGTTGTGCTTTTTGTAAAATAAACTAACATGATGCGTGATCTCTCCTCTCCCTCTGAACGAAGTCCAATCTGATAGTTCTCAGAAAATGAACTGTAACTTATGAATACTAATGACAAAAAAAATGACACTTATGTCTAAAGAAACGTTGAAATGTCAGGTTTTAAATCGTGCAAGTCAAATCGAAAACAAACATTCTGTGTTTATGTAATCTGTATGAAAAGAGAGCCATGTCAGAAGTCCGAGATTCAGCTCATTACCCGCTAATGCGGCCACGCCCACGGAGCCACCGCTATTCAGAGGCAAATTCAGAGTCAATACTTGCATGCATTGTCTCAATCATGTATTTATTGTCTTGAAAAGTGTTTATTTGGATGTTAAAGCCATGGTTAGCGATCTCTAGAAGACATGCCATTAGTTCCTAGTTCCTTTTCTTCTTTATATGAATTTGTGGCCTAAAGGTGTACAGAGAGCGCCCTCCGGCTGCAAGTATGAATTGAAAACACAGTATCCAGCACTCATAGTGATGACAATAAATATTACTTCTCAGTATAGAAAATTGACATAAATATATAAGAATCCATCGATATTTCTCCAAATGTGCATGCTTTTAAGTTAAAAGCCTATATGAAATGCCATAGAGGTAACATAATTGTTCAGACACTTTGCATCACAGAAATACATTATATTTTAAAGAATATAATAGAATACCATTATTTTAAATTGTAATAATATTTCACAGTATTGCTGTTTATGATGAGCTGAGACATTATTACAGAGGGTTTTTTTCACAGCCTACCTGACTGAAAGGCCTCATTAATATGCAAGTCATTTCAGGTCATTATTATGTGATTCTTCTGTCTTCTCAGGTGTAAACGGCCCATTATTCATAATCATTCACGCCTCCACGCATACTGTGTTTCTTGACAAAAAGTGTCTTACAAAAACTAAATCAATATATTGTTTTATATGAAGGAGTAGGCAGCATAATTTTTTAGATAATTCTGAAGCAAAAACTCTAGTCTACAACCTCCAATACCCAGAAGTCTTGTGAACACAGATTTAATATACTTTTTTGGCCTTATTTCAGTGACTTAAGTTTTTTGTTTTTTCAATAACCACACATAAACATTATTCCTTCAAAAATACAAACATGTACATACATGTTCCTTACATATTATTGTAGCCTAGTTTGTGCTGAATACAGTGTAATGACACTTGTGTCATTTATATGTTTATGAACAACTGAAAAAAGCACAAATATCAGGGCATGTCAAAACTTCTCCAAGCCCCAAATCAGCCTCAGACTCCAGAGGGTTAAACAGTATATATATATCAGGGATGCAAACAGGTAAGAGGAAAAAAAGGTGAGAACATTGCATGGGGCTGGGGCATGCTGTGCACAGATTTTTTTTTTAAAGTTATTTGCTTTACAAGCTCATACTTTAAGGGATTTTTTCATATATTTTATTACCCTCTATGTCCAAAACTATTTTTTCATGAAAAAAAAAATAACATACTGTTGCAACATTTTACCAAAATAAACATTAGGTTAAAATCTTATGTTATAAAAGACGAAGTGCTATGCATGATATTTAAAGGTGCTGAAGAACATGTTTTTAAAAGATGTAATATAAGTCTAAGGTGTCCCCTGAATGTGTCTGTGAAGTTTCAGCTCAAAATACCCCATAGATTTTTTAAATTAATTTTTTAACTGCCTATTTTGGGGCATAATTATAAATGCGCCGATTCAGGCTGCGGCCCCTTTAAATCTCGTGCTTCACGCCCCAAGAGCTCGTTTTATAAAGAATGAAGTTGTGTTTATGAATTATACAGACTGCAAGTGTTTAATAATGAAAATAACGACAGTCTTGTCTCCGTGAATACAGTAAGAAACGATGGTAACTTTAACCACATTTAACAGTACATTAGCAACATGCTAACGAAACATTTAGAAAGACAATTCACAAATATCACTAAAAATATCATGATATCATGGATCATGTCAGTTATTATCGCTCCATCTGCCATTTTTCGCTATTGTTCTTGCTTGCTTACCTAGTCTGATGATTCAGCTGTGCACAGATCCAGACGTTAATACTGGCTGCCCTTGTGTAATGCCTTGAACATGAGCTGGCATATGCAAATATTGGAGGCGTACATATTAATGATCCCGACTGTTACGTAACAGTCGGTGTTATGTTGAGATTCGCCTGTTCTTCGGAGGTCTTTTAAACAAATGAGATTTATATAAGAAGGAGGAAACAATGGTGTTTGAGACTCACTGTATGTCATTTCCATGTACTGAACTCTTGTTATTCAACTATGCCAAGGTAAATTCAATTTTTTAATCTAGGGCACCTTTAAGACAATATTGGCTGATTAGACGACAATACTGTATGCCAAATCTCAGACCACAAATACATAAAATATTACCCATTAGACATAATTTTTAAAGTAAAGAGTAAAGGAAACACTGTACAATACTTACTGAAACAACCAGTTCTTTATTTACCCTTGAAAGTTCACAAGTACCCTTGTAAGACCCCCACAGATACGATTGGTTTAAATTTAAGAAAAACATCTCAGTTCCTCTGTCCCACATAAATTTAGATTAGAACAACTGAATCACAAGGTCATCAAAAAATGTCTCAGGGTTATAAATAAAAACAACTGGCAAGAAGAGATTAAAGTATTGAGATGGGTGGCTCATGACCCTGATTTTTTACCCAATAAATTAGATGTAACATATAAAGGCTGGCCTGGGCTAGGCATAACGTCCTATAGTGTATTTTTCAGTAAAGGGTCTATAAGAGACTTTCAGTCAATCAAGAGACAATATCAGCTAGATAACAATGACTTTTTTAGATTTTTGCAAGCCCGTCATCACATACAAGGTTTCATGACAAGAGAGAAAAAAGTCTTTGATTTACCTATTCTTAAGATTTTCATCAAGGCTTATGAATCTGAGCCTGGTCTAAAATTGATTTCGAGGATTTACAAGGACCTCCAAGAGGTTAAAAATAAAAATACGGTTAGTATTAAACAAAAATGGGAAAGGGATTCAAATCTCTCAATATCTGATGACATTTGGTCAAAACACTGTGAATTTCAATGGAAAATCACCAGTTCAAATTCATGGAGGTGTTTTGGATGGAAGAGCCTGTGCAGATATTTTATTACTCCCGCACAAAGCTCTCATTACAAGGGCACCTCAAGTTGTTGGAGAAACTGCGGTATCCAGGGGGCGAGCCATTTTCACTTGTTTTGGTCATGCCCATTGTTAAAGAATTTCTGGACTACAATCCAGGCTGAGTTGTGCTCAGTCTTCAAAATGCAAATGACAGTTAATTGGGACGAACTATTATTTGGCTTTTTGTACACAGTAGACACGAATAAAGAGACCAAACGTATATTTGGTATGTTGAGTTTAGCAGCACGGAAAGCTATCACAAAGAAATGGTTGACTCCAAATCCCCCAACATTAGATGACTGGCATCATATTGTATATGCAATATTTAACATGGAGAGGATTACTTTTCAGAAAAGGCTTCAAAAAGTCTATTTTGACAACATGTGGAAGAAATGGAGAGTTTATATTCTGCATAGAAGACCAGATTTGGTGTGATTCAATGCTTTTCCTGTAACTGTATCAGTGTAACCCTGTAATATGTACACCCTATGTTTATTTGTTCATTTTGTTTGTTATATTCACATGTAAAATCCTTGAAAAAAAACAGAATAAAAAAAAATGTCTCAGGGTTAATAGTTCATATTACTCAATAGGTTGAAACAATTCCTCAAAGACTATTTTTTATCCTGAGAAGGATGCTGTCTCGCCAGCACAACACTGAATCACAACACTCAGTCCTAGTGACTATTTCTCTATTTCAGAGTTAGATTATTATTAGGCCTGTAGAAGAAAAGAAACTTTAGTTCATTATTAATTAGTTCAAAAATTCCATCACACTATGCAAATCCCATAGGTGACTTATTTTAATCTCAAAAAGGTGAGTTCTCACTGAAAGCTGTCTCTGATCTCTCTCTATATAATATTGTAAAATGTAATTTATTCCTGTGATCAAAGCTGAATTTTCAGCATCATTACTCCAGTCTTCAGTGTCACATGATCCTTCAGAAATCATTCTAATATGATGATTTGCTGCTCAAGAAACATTTATTATTATTATCAATATTGAAAACGGTTGTGCTGCTTCATATTTATGTGAAAACTGTGATACACCACTATTCAACAACAGTAAGATTTACTACTTTTATTCAGCAAAGTTATTAAATTGATCAAAAGTGACAGTAAAGACATTTTATAATGTTACAAAAGATTTCTATTTCAAATAAATGCTGTTCTTTTATCATTTCTATTCATCAAAGAATCCTGAAAAATAAAATTTCACTGTTTCCACAAAAATATCACCGTTTACTGTTTTGTGGAAAAGGTTGTCTCTCTCGTAGCCTGTTGATCTGCCTCCTGTCAAATTGTAGGCAACAAAATATGCTCTCTGTATATTATTTTTATTTTTTCCATAATTACAAATTGGTAGGAAATATTTGTTTTTTATAATGTGTATTTTAGCTACATGCTAATGTCAGAATCAAGCACAGGTGGCGTTGTTTATGTGGTGACGCCGACAAAGTAACCTGTGTGTTCTGTCTTATAGGAAATGCTCAACTGCTTCAGACCGCGCGGCCGACTCCATCCAAGAGTGAGAACACCAACCACAAGTTGTGTGACACCTGTCACAAATTAAACGTGTTCAAAGGTTTTCTCCAGACATGATTCAACTCCAGACGCCCGCTCAAAATCAGCAGCATGAACACTGCTTTATGTAACACACGAGCGTTTAATAGCGGCAGCTTCATCCGTTCTTCTCAAGCCTCATCCGTGCACAAGCGCTTGGAAGTACGGTAAAATCCCAACAGCTACGATTAGAAGTTATTGATAATTAATGCAAGGAGATTCACTCCCACTGTTGAACAGATTGACAACTTGTGGGGCCAATTAGAGCACAGTTCAACTGATTGAGTGGGCGTGTCTTGTGCCAGTTAAGCTGATTGGCCCTTCAGAATCTTTAAAGACACAGAGCACTTCCTGAAAAGGATCTAGATGGGAACATTCAAGCACTCTTTTTGTTGTCGTAGCATATATTTTGCGCCGTCGTTTTCTTAATAATGCCTTAGTTTTGTGTCTGATTGAATCGGGCCAAATTTGAATGAATAATCGTGTAAATATTTGGCATACTTTTAGCTGTTTATTGACTGTGATGTTCTTGCTGTCGTTATTTTCTCATATAGACTTTCTTATGGTTTTGCTGTTGTGCAGAATGTTTTGTTGAATATAATGAATGTGAAATTGAATGTTTTATTGAATATAGTTAATGTGAAATTTATGTTCCGCCGGTTTTTCTCCCATCAAACTTTATATAAGTTTTATAAAGGCACATCAGGGTAGTTATTTTAATAGAAAAGCAGGTTGTTTTAGCTGTTATAAATAATTGATATGCAAGGAAAACGCCATTCAGTTCTTTCATACACACAGAACTGGTAAATATAATTATCTTGAGTTTTTAGTTTTTCAAATGGATCTGTAAGATCTACTGAGAATATGGCAAGCCATACTGTTATATTAGTTTTTATGTTTAATGTTATTTAGATTTATCATTTGTTATGAAAAGATATTTATACACACTGATATTTTGCCTCATATCTGGAAGGATGTTCTTAAAGTGTATTGTAAAATATCATATAATTTAATTTGAGTTTATGTGGTCTAATTTTAGGATGCATGAGGAATGTTTTTAATATGTGTTGAATGTTCTGATGGCCTGTTAAGATCATGTTCCCATCAAGGGTCATAGAAAGTGGCTGCATTGTAGTTGCTTCTTGCAGCTTATAAATTGTTATTGCAAATATAAATGTGTTGGCATGATTGGATATTGTCCGATTTGTAAGTGCCTTTGCTTCGCAACCAAAGTGTAACCAAACAAAGTCTAAACAACACAACAGATCTCTGAGTCAGATTCTTAGACGCAAAAACACACATTTACCTCAGAGCTGAGAGTTTTATTTTAATGTAATAGTGTTACAGAAAATAAGTTTTGCGCTCTGGTTTCATTGTGACATGATAGCATTACAATATCAATATCAGTAGTGGCTAACTATGTAATGTCATGCTAATCTATTGATTAAAACTTTTGTCATAATACCTGTGTAATAAATCAGTCTGTGATGCAAATACTTTTTTTGGTCATTTAATATATTACTATATATGAATACATATTAGGTAAATTTTGCTTTAAAGCAGCTCTAAAAAGACAATAGTGTCATTGTGAAATTCAGAGTTGATTCATTTTGGTTCAATAACTGTATAAAGTGAATCAATTATGCAGCCGTCAAGTGTTGGACATTATTCTAGGTTACTATGTGCGGAGGTTTTTGGTAAAACATCTAAAACCTCTCTTAGTAGAAAATTACTAGCCATCCAAATTTTTTTATAATATGTCAACTATGCTTTCTGTTAGTTTTGTGAATTGGTATGTTTCTAAAGGCCACAAAGAAATATAGAGCTAAACATCAGTGATATCTCCCAAGGGTAGCATTTACAGGGTGAAAAGCAACGGTCCAAGTACTGAGCCTTGTGGTACTCCATACTGAACTTGTGATTGACATGATGTCTCTTTATTTACTGAGATGAACTGTTGACTGTCAGATAAGTATGATTTGAACCATGCCAATGCAATTCCACTAATGCCAACATAATTTGTTTTTCTTAATGATGCCAATCATCATTTTTCGGTCATTTAAATATATTGGCAATCAAAATGTGCAATATTTCGGTAATCATGCATGCATTATTTAGTTTACATGATTTGTCAAGTCAAGCCACCTTTATTTCTATAGTGCTTTATACAATACATATCGTTTCAAAGAAGCTTTACAGTGATAAACAGGAAAATAATGATTCAATGATGGAAAAAGAGTTAAATTCTCACAAAAGACAATAGTGTCATTGTGAAATCAGTTCAGTGTTGATTCATTTTGGTTCAATAACTGTATAAAGTGAATCAGTTATGCAGCCATCAAGTGTTGGATATTATTCTAGGTTACTATGTGCGGAGGTTTTTGTTCAAACAATTAAAACCTGTTTGTAGGAAATTACTAGTCATCCAAAAAATTGTAATATATCGGATGCATTCCGTTAGTTTTGTGAATTGGTATGTTTCTAAAGGCCACAAAGAAATATAGAGCTAAACATCAGTGATATCTCCCAAGGGTAGCATGTACAGGCTGAAAAGCAACGGTCCAAGTACTGAGCCTTGTGGTACTCCATACTGAACTTGTGATCTGAATGATGATGTCTCTTCATTTACTGCTACGAATTGTTGATGGTCAGATAAGTACAATTTGAACCATGCCCATGCAACTCCACTAATGCCAACGTAATTTGTATTACATATTTTTTCCTAATGATGCCAATCATTTTTCTGTCATCTAATTATATTAGCAATTAAAGGGTTAGTTCACCCAAAAATGCCGAAAATAATGTCATTAATGACTCACCCTCATGTCGTTCCAAACCCGTAAGACCTTCGTTCATCTTCGGAACACAGTTTAAGATATTTTAGATTTAGATTTTGAATCCTTTCATCTGTTGGCGTTGGTAATGCACTTTTACGTCGCCGTGGTTGTTTTTGGCAATTAGGACATCCGTGACATTTTGAAGCATTGAAAATACATTTTGGTCCAAAAATAACAAAAACTACGACTTTATTCAGCATTGTGTTCTCTTCCGGGTCTGTTGTCAATCCGCGTTCACGACTCCGCTTCTTCTTCTTGTTTTACGGCGGTTGGCATCCAGCTTATTGGTGCATTACCGCTCCCTTCTGCTCCGGAGTGTGGTTCACGACTCCGCAGTGACGCTGCTGATGTAAGACGCTGCTGACGTGTTATCCGGTGCGCCCGAGCTTCGTTTACAATCTGAGGGAGACGCACGCTGTATTCAAGCTATTCTACATTGTTTGTATTTTGGTATTGCTATATTTTTATATATACTAGATAACACGTCGGCAGCGTCTTACGTCAACAGCGTCACTGCGGAGTCGTGAACGCGGATTGACAACAGACCCGGAAGAGAAGACAATGCTGAATAAAGTCGTAGTTTTTGTTATTTTTGGACCAAAATGTATTTTCGATGCTTCAAAAACTTCTAACTAACCCACTGATGTCACATGGACTACTTTGATGATGTTTTTATTACCCTTCTGGACATGGACAGTATACTGTACATACATTTTCAATGGAGGGACAGAAAGCTCTCAGACTAAATCTAAAATATCTTAAACTGTGTTCCGAAGATGAACGGAGGTCTTACGGGTTTGGAACGACATGAGGGTGAGCAGGGACGTGCACAGACATTTTGGGGGGCAGGGGCTCAAGTGGAAAAAAAGGGCACTTTTCATAATTATTTATTTAAAAAATAACGAACCCTTAAATATATTAAGACAACTTTGACTTCACTTGCACTCATGCAATTGTTTTATACTCCACAGATTTCTACAAAATAATCAGTTCACACAGAGACCATGGTCTTCTTTAGTATTCACTAGGTTTATCACAAGAGAAGTCAACAGCAACTATTTTCAAGTAGCCTATATATTTAGAATAAATGACTGCACCAAGAAGAGGGACATAGTTTCACTAATAATTTGTTTATTTTGCACAAATCAATAAATCGTTTTAATTTTTTGGTGTTATTGGAATACTTCTTTCATGAAGTGGACAATTTTAAGATTTTACAATTTTACAATTTTAAGGTCCATTTTTGCTGCCATGTCTTTTACTCTAATGGAAAGAAAACAACCATAACCCTACACATTTAGATGGAGTTTGTTTTAAGCCTACTACCCTCCATCTGTTTGCATCTGTAGATTTCTTCTAAATTAACCAAAATAAGCTAATCTGCATATTTAAACACATCAAAAAAAAATTTCCTGAACTGTTAATACATTATATGTTATAACAAATGCCTGCAGAGGGCGCCAAAAGCCTGCTGATTTTTGTTGTTAGACAGCACAGCATGATCAAATCCACGATCAAAGCCAACCATGATAGAAATGCTACAGTCACTGTAATTTCTTCAACAAGAATATGTGGACATCAAACATGCAAAGACAGAGCGAGGGTTTAAACTTGTATTGATGTATTATCATGTGTAAGCGTAGATTTAAGAATAGCATTATGTAGCTGATGCTGTATTATGATTTTTAAATGGTTTTAATAAACCATGCATCCTTAGAAAACTGTCTAATAATGTGGTTCATGGATGCTCCTCTTCTGGTATTGACAGCCCAACCTATCGGTCAAGTGTTTACCATGGTTCAAAACGCAATGCATAGCACAATACAATAATTTAAATTATAATATGACATATATTTCATTAGTATCAAATCAGGCAGATGTGTTGATTGTGGTCAAACTATTAATGCAGCGTTAAATGTATAAATAGCCCTTAAATAGACAAAACTTTCAGGTTTGTGAACAATGGCTAGCCTACCTAAAAGAAATGCACGGGATGCATCCATCTAGGGCCTTTTTTCTTTTTCGCTTCTTATCGCCAGGCAGCAGTTGCATTTTCGCGGAAATAGTTGTCACAAGTTTTCAGCCAGCAGCAAACTCGAGGTGAGGTGAGGTGAGGTGAGGTGAGGTGGGGCGCGCGTGCGTGCGTGCGGGCATGAATGGCGTGTCGCGGAGTGAGGGCATCTGAACTCGACAAAGCCGACCTGATATAGTTTTTTTTATTATTATTATTTGTTTTTTATTTGTTTTATACAGTAAATATATTTGTTTGACAGGGAAGCTGTGCGCAAACAGGAATATATATATTCATTTATTAAAAAAAAAAAAAAAGCACCCCAGAAAAAAGGGCACTTTCTCTCCAGGAAGAAAAAGGGCAGGTGCTCAAGCCCCTTTTTTGTCTATGTGTGCACGTGCCTGAGGGTGAGTCATTAATGACATAATTTTCATTTTTGGGTGAACTAACCCTTTAAAATGTGCAATATTGCAGTCATGCATGCATTTATATATATAAAATCATCTTTTTGCTCTGGTTAATGGCTGATTGAAGTTCTGGAATGATTTATGTTTTAATTTCCTTCATAGTGCCCACCAGGGGCGGCGCTAGGGGTGGGCTAAGGGGGCTGGAGCCCCGAATGTTTTCCCAAAAGCCCCGAATCTTTCAGGTTTGAGGTTTCTTCAGTGCTCTCAAAAGATATTTTTTTCTAAACGTATCTATATTAAAATATGTTAAACAGTTCAATATCGCTTTCTACATCATAGGTATCCGATACGCCGGCAGCGCTTTCTCTCTCTTTTCTCCAACAGCGCGTTCACGCACACCGCAGCTGAACACAGACACGCCTCCTGTCACTCAGTCAGAGCAGCGGCAGGCCTCGAGACTCTCATTCGGTCCGGTTTAAGGGTTTTTTGTTATGATATAACAGCTGATATGACAATTTTAGCACATTTGTCAGCTAAACATTCATTCAGTGTTTCCCATTAATGACCCTGTGCGCCGCCACCGTTTCATCATAAACCGAAAAATTGTATTTTACCAACGAACTAAAATCGAAACCGTGATATGGCTTTGTGCCTTTATAAAACAGCAAAATACAGTGATTAAGTATATATACACTCTGTGCTGTGCGTGTTTTAAATAGAAGTGCGCACATTTGCGCACGCGATCAGCTGGTGATCTGGTGATCAAAAAAACGCTCAAGGATTTATCTTTTAAAAAGAAATTAGTACAAAAGTGTTGTAATTTCCCTATACTGTTGTGTAAAGTAGGCTAACTAATAAACATTGTGATTTATTTTAGAGTGCATTTGTTACATGGAAATTACTGTCATGAATAATTAGCCAATCAAAATATTATTATATTATTATTTTATTAATAATTGTTTGGCATCCTAAAACACAATGTAGACTGAGACTTTATATCACAACTAAAAAAGATGTTTGTCTTTCATGTCCAGGTACAAGTCAATGCTGTTTCTTTGGTCAATTTGCACACTGTATGGGCTTAAGCTCTCACGTTTTGAGCTCTCAAAGTGCACCAGATTGATGCATTTAACCTTAAAACATACTAAATTTTCTCCTGGGGGGGGCGTTCTCCCCCGGACCCCCCTAGAGGAGGTACACCCAACTAACTTTTATAAATTACAACCCTAAATAATGTAAATTTTCTGAAACAACAATACTAGCCTACAGCAAAAGCTCATTTCATGTCAGTAAAGCTGTTAACAGAAAATTAAAATGTCATTGGACAAATATAAATTTGGGCTAAGCCCCAGATGTTTACAATGTTTGGCTCCGCCCCTGGTGCCCACAGTGGCACAAACAGCTCTGGTTCAGACTGGTCTGCCATATGGAAAAGGGAGGGTTGTTTGAGCCATTGCCTTGAACATTGGACAGTTTTGTTCACACAGCTCTGGGGAAAAAATAATGCTGTCCTTTTAGGGTAGAACATTTGTAGCTTGTCCTGAAATAACATCACACAAGTTGTAAGTAAGTGAGTCATAAATATTGTTAAAAATAGTTTAGTATGTGATAAATTGTTAAACATTTTCATTTAGTTTTTTTTTAATCAGTACAGTGATTAGAGGATGCTGAATTCTTGGGAAAATCATTTTTGTTATTTCCTGCAATTTTGATCCAATCACGTTCTAGGCAAAACAAGGTGGCATTTGCCAAACACATTAAAGTTAAAGCTGCGCGTTTTGTCTCCACGGTGAATTCATCAAAACTCTGAAGATGGAAAAGATCCGTCAGGGTTGGACAACAGAAACTGTGACATCACCATATATTAAAACGGTGCTCCACCCGCAGCATATGGAGTAACAATTGTCTTTTTCAAGGTGGGGTGTCGGTGATTTGTAAGACCTGCTCAAATGCGCATTCATGAATTTTTTTGACCCGTCTCACCAGCCTCACCTCAAACCGCCTGCTTGTTTTACTGGAACTATTGCAGAGATGGTTAGAATAATAATAACATCCATATCATTGGGCCTTGTCCTGAAACAGGACATGCATATCAGATGTTTAATATTTTGTGCCTCTGTTAGGAATGCTCGATCAAGGATGACGCTAATAAACAATCTTGTCTGTTGCAGAGATATTTTTGAAACCAAAATTTCTCAAGGACTACGAAAGATAACCATGAATGTTTAGGCTATTGCAAGTAAAGTAAAATTCCCTTTGACATTTTAAAACTTAAGAGAACATGGATTCAGTTCAGTCCATGAAGAAACAATCTATGATTTATGACTGAGGGATGAAAAATCCTACAGACATTAAAAACACGTGTATGAGCTTGTTTTAATGATATCTTGCATAACCTTTAGCTGTTTTGAACCACAGTAGCTATACTGAAGAAAACCAAAGCATTTAATTAAATGAAATAAAAATGAGACTGCATTTGTGTGGTATAATTAAAACCGCACACAGTAGATGAAAGTATTAACATTAATCGAGTACAGAGGAACACATTCTATGAAGCCTGAATGTACTGTATAAGTGATTCAATGTGTATTTTTTTAACATTTATTCCTTGTTAATAATGTATTTACATAGGCCTATTATTGATTTATTCATTAATGGTACATGATTGTGTAATGACTAGTAGACTATCTGTTCTAATTAGTCACTGATGGTATCTTTTCATCACTTAACTCTTATTCATTTGCTTTTTCTAATCAAAACTTGGCAGAAAGGGAAAATAAGCTACTAGTAAGTAATGGAAATAGTTGCAAATAATCACTACTAACATTACTATCTGATTAATATATAGCCCAATACTAGAGAAACTTAAGCTAGTCGCTAATTAGGCTAGTTAAAAAAGGTGTTATAATGGACAAATGGAAAAAATGGTTTGCCATAGAGGGTCAAAAGCACGACCTGCGTTCTCTTCCATTCAGAAACGCTATTTTTTAAAACACAATTCTTCTCAATTTTGATATTATTTGAATGTGTCAGTCGTTTTTTGTTGTTTTACAAGATCTACACAGCATGTAGAAGTGTTAATGTGGATTTACACTGAATAAGGGGAGGGTTTGAGCTTTCGTGACGCACCGGGCGTAGAAACACTTTTGCGAGTGTGTAATTTGAACGCATACAGACTTCTTCACTTCGTATGCAGATGTCCGTGAATATGGCGATTGTTTGGGGGAATGTACTCATACTTGTGTTTGTGCACTTTGTAGGTAAGTATCTTTTCAATATAAGATTACATTAAATGTCTAACGTCTAACAAAACTTGATCGCTGCATTAGAATCAACAACTTTAAAGCTGTAACGTTAGACACCGCGAGAGCTCGATGTGGCACGCTGCGTATTCATTTAACGGATCACGTTTCAATGTTTGGCACGGTGCACCGTTATTCCAGCCACTTTATTAATGCAACTGTATATTTTTCACATGTCATATTAATTTTACTGGTAATATATTTGAACAACTTTAACTGTCAAGTTTGATGGACACCTGTCAGATCAATAAGCTGGTTAAGCTCATTTAAATATGCTAATCAATCATGTATAAACAGTTTTATCAATATTCAAGGCTACTTGATGATTCTGTAGCTTCATGAATAGGCATAAAGTTAAACATATGGTCATTTAAGCTTCATAGATGCAAACTCCTCACCTTTCAGTGAGAACTCACCTTTTTGAGAACAAAATAGGTCACCTATGGGATTTGCATAGATCCAACGAGAAAGTGTGTTTAGGGGGGTAAATATCTATAATGGGAAATATTGTAAGTATTTTATAACATGAGATTTTAACCAAATGTTTATTTTAGTCAGATGTTGCAACAATATGTTAATTTTTTTTTTCATGAAAAATTACAGTTTTGGACATATAGGGTAATAAAAAATAAATAAAAAAATCCCTTAAAGTAACTACAAATGAGCATGTAAACTTTTGCTTTACAAAGCCCTTGCAAAACGCAATGCTCTCACCTTTTTTCCCCCTTACCTGTTTGCATCCCTGAAGCTTCAGCTATAAGTCTAGTAGGTGAAGGTGTTTTCTTATGCATACCTTAGAGATTTTTTTTTTCTTAACCACATGTTTAAAATAGATTTACTGCCATCTAGAGTCATGCATTGCATAATCTTCCAGTTGCAGATCATTGCTATAACATTCACACTCAAAACACTTGAAATGAATTATTGAACTTAACACAGACTATCAGTGTTTACATCATGTGACCCTGGAACACAAAACCAGTCATAAGGGTCAATTTTTTGAAATTGAGATTTATACAGCATCTGAAAGTAAGTAAATAAGCTTTCCATTAATGTATGGTTTGTTAGGATAGGACAATATTTGGCCGAAACACAACTATTTGAAAATCTGAGGGCGCAAAAAAAAAATCAAAATATTGAGAAAATTGCCTTTAAAGTTGTCTAAATGAAGTCCTTAGCAATGCATATCCACTCACAAAAATTTTTTTTTGATATATTTAAAGTAGGAAATTACAAAATATCTGCATGGAACATGATCTTTACTTAATATCCTAATGATTTTTGGCATTAAAAAAAAATCGATAATTTGTGACATATACATGTATTGTTGGCTATACCGGTGTGACTTATGACTGGTTCTGTGGTCCAGGGTCACATATTGATGATTAAGTGATTCAGTAGCAAGAATATATGTTCTTTTTTTAGCACGGCAGCCAACATGCATAATACTTAACAAAAATGGCATTACCTAATCATGTGACAGCATTTTTCATCACTATAATTTTTGTGCTTTGAAACTCTGTTTCAGTGTCTCAAAGACATGATCAGTGTGGCGAACCAACCAAATATCTGGACAAGCAGCTGGACAAGAAATATCTTCACAAGTCAGTGTTCAATGACGGGGAAAAAGTGGCTTATAAATGTTCTCTGGGTTATTCACAGTCAGGTGGAAGTCGAATATCACGCTGTATGAAAGGAAGCTGGGAACTGTTGAACATGATCTGCCAAAGTGAGATGGATCTGTTTATCTGTGTCTCTAAAATATCAATTATTTATTCATTGCACTCAATCTTTTCATATTTTCTCATTTATTCTCACAGAGAAAAAGTGCAATGCGCTGGGAGACATAGAGAATGGGCAATACAGTCAAGAAGGACGATCATTCGGTGATAAAGCCATTGCGATGTGTAATAAAGGGTACTGAAACCTTATTTTCATTCTTTATGTCTGAAGTCCATGAATATGTGAAAACATGGTTATATTAGAAAAATAGAGCAGGCAGAATAAGTGATCAGGCCAATAATGTTTCCCTTTCATTATGTCATTTTTCTGTCATGTAATTGTTTTCTCATGCAGATATGTTTTGAGAGGAGAAAGAGTCCGTGTGTGTGTGGAATATGGTTGGAATGGGACAGACCCCATCTGTGAGGGTGAGTTTAACCCTTTGTCATGTTAAAATCATCAAAACCCTTCGATTTACAATTATAACACTCAAAACTTTCTAGCTATCACTCAGCCACACACTCGTGAAATGCAATTATATCTTCTAAAAACCACAAACTATGAAAATGCATGACGCAGTAGCGTTTCAACAGACCTGCATTAGATGTAAGAGGATTGTGTGGCAGTAAATCCCCTTTAATCTAATAAGTTTGACTCAAATCACAGGTGGGTTTTCCAGGACTTGTAGAAAGTAAACTGGCGTCCTCTAGTGGTGAATACTGGTAATTCATCATCATTCATTGGCACCATGAATCATTTTTTTTCTTCTGGTTTAGTGTCAAAGATCATCTGTTCAGCACCTGACGTGGCAAACAGATGGATTAAACCTGAAGAAAGGACACAGTACACAGTCCAAGACACTGTAACCATCACCTGCAGTGAGGGATTTGATCTGATTGGCTCGTCAGTGGTCACATGTGGACCAGATGGCCAATGGCTGAACTTGCCTGAGTGTCGCCCTAAAGGTAATTTAAGCTGTTTTCACACTTGGGCTGCATCCGAAATCATATACTTCCCTACTATATAGTAGGCGAAAAACAGTAAGCGACAAAAGAAGTATGTCTAAATTCACAGTACTCATAAAAGAGTCTGCAAAAAGACCCTGGATGACCTACTACTTCTGGTAAGATGGTAGGTCACATGATAATGACAGCAAGGTGGATGTAGTATGTCTGAATTACATTTATAATATATAGAACGTACTTTTTAGCAGTCGTTAATTAATTACTTATTCAAAATAAGTACCTACTCAAGAAAGTATGTGATTTCAGATAAAACCCTTAATGCATGCTGCTCACTAAAGGTGGTTTCTTGCTCTAAACTTGTATCTCAATTGAACGTCAGAAAGACGTTGGACTCAAACATTGGATAGATGTTAGTTACATTTTGGTGAAATCAGGTTGATGTCAAAACCCAACATTGGCTTGATGCCAACCTCCAACATTGCATAGACATTGAAGTTTGGTTGGAAATAAAAATGGAATGGAAAATGAAAATGAAAAAATGGTTGATGTCAAAACCCACTGTGGGCTTGACACCAACCTACAAAACTAGATAGACGTTGAATTTTGATTGGAAATGTAAATTGGGTTGATGTCAAAACCTAACGTTGGACTCCAATATTGGACAGATGTTACATTTTGGTGAAATCAGGTTGACGTCAAAACCCAACACTGGCTTGATGTCAACCTCCAACATTGGACAGACATTGAAGTTTGGTTGGAAATAAAAATGGAATGGAAAATCAAAATAAGGGGCTTGACACCAACCTACAAAACTAGATTGACATTGAATTTTAATTGGAAATGTAAATCAGGTTGATGTTAAAACCCAAAGTTTGACTCCAATATTGGAAAGTTGTTAAATTTTGCTTCAGGTTGACGTCAAAACCCATCGTTGGCTTGATGCCAACCTCCAAAATCGGATAGACTTTGAAGTTTGGTTGGAAATGAAAATGGAATTGAAAATGGAAATGAAAATCAGACACCAAATTTCAACACTAGATAGACATTGAATTTTGGTTGGAATTAAAAATTGTGTTGACATCAAAACCCACCATTGGCTTGATGCCAACCTCCAGCATTGGACAGATGTTGAATTTTGATTGGAAATGAAAATCAGGATGATGTCAAAACCCAACGTTGGCTTGATGTCAACCTCCAACATTGGACAGACATTGAAGTTTGGTTGGAAATAAAAATGGAATGGAAAATCAAAATAAGCGGCTTGACACCAACCTACAAAACTAGATAGACATTGAATTTTAATTGGAAATGTAAATTATGTTGATGTTAAAACCCAAAGTTTGACTCCAATATTGGAAAGTTGTTAAATTTTGGTGAAATCAGGTTGACGTCAAAACCCATCGTTGGCTTGATGCCAACCTCCAGCATTGGACAGATGTTACATTTTGGGCAAATCAGGTTGATGTCAAAACCCAACATTGGCTTGATATCACCCTCCAAAATCGGATAGACTTTGAAGTTTGGTTGGAAATGAAAATGGAATTGAAAATGTAAATGAAAATCAGACACCAACCTTCAACTCTAGATAGACATTGAATTTTGGTTGGAATTTAAAATCGTGTGACATCAAAACCTTGATGCCAACCTCCAGCATTGGACAGATGTTGAATTTTGAATGGAAATGTAAATCGGGTTGATGTAAAAACCCAGTGTTGGATTTATGTCAACTTCCAACATTGGACAGACATTGAATTTCCATTACTTTATCATTTACCACTGTGGATGATAAAATGATGACATTTAGCAGATGTTGGGTTTTGCTAAAATGTCGATCTTTGACGTTAATATGATGTTGCCATGAGATGTTTGAAAGATACTGAACTTTTAGTTATGTAATACCATGACTTAAAACCAGAAAATTTCAACGTCTAATGACGTTAGAATTTAACATTGTGTAGTATCCGTTGTTGGGTTTTGGTTACCGTACCTAAAATGTTGGTCTTTGAAGAATAATACTCAGTAAATCAATAAATGCCTTCAATAAATGCTCTTTATGGAGTTTTGAGCCCTGAAAGTTCTTGTATGTGTTCATAACACATCAAGTCCTGTTATCTTAAAACATTAAGAAACATTGACCTCTTTAAATGTATTGTGTATATAATATTCACTTCAGTCTTTCTCCTTGTTTTTCTTTCATTTGCCGATGATCTCAAAAGTTCAGTTCTCAAGAGTTTTAGTCCCACGTCCCATTCTCAAAACATGTCCCACTCCTGAATTGGGAAAAAGTGGTACAGTGAAAGAGCTGAAGTCTGTTTACGTGCCGGGAGACCCCTTATCCATCACCTGCAACGAGGGATTCATCGGATCTAGAGATTTCATGTGTGACACAAGCGAGAAATGGATCCCAAATGAGCCGAAGTGTCAAAGTAAGTACAGATGATTGAATGTTTTGGGGAAAATTGTATTGTATCCAAGGAAATGTGATGATCTTCTTTAATATTGTGAATATTGTGCCTGGAGTCATTTTATCCTGATAAAAACAAGCTGGTAAACAAATAGAAATGTTAAAACCTTGCATGTCAAATGAAGCCGTTGTGGAGTAAGAGTGTTTCGTGCCCTTGTTTATTATCAGTGATCAACTGTTCAGCACCTACTGTGGCAAACGGAAGGATACGTGGAGGTCTGTACAAATACAAAGACATTGTGGACGTCAGCTGCAGTGAGGGCTTTGATCTGATTGGCCCACCACAGGTCACATGTGGACGAGACGGCCAATGGCAAGGCTTACCTGAGTGTCGGCCTAAAAGGATTTCAGCTACTGGTAGGTGCATTAATGTGTTGAATCGGTTTCAAACAGAGTATACATTGTGGTCACATGAAGGGCCAACTTTAGTATTCTTTCTGTTGATGAGATCAGTGAATAATATAGGCAAGATTCAGCACCTCAAAACTCATTTTGTTTTTTCTCACAGGTAAATGCGGTCCAGCTCCATCACACCCCAACTTTGAGCTCAGAGACTGGTCCCCCACACTGAAAGAGTACCCATCTGGTTCTCGCATCCGTTACAAATGCGGTATAGGACACCGCAGGGCCAGAGGGAGTGACATTATACACTGTCAAGGTGGCCAGTGGACAAAACTGAGGCTCCATTGTGAACGTACGTCATAGGACCTTTAACTGCATTTGCTCCCACTTATTATATTGAAGGATCCAAGGATTCTTAGTAGCTGTGTGTGTGTGTGTGTGTGTGTGTGTGTGTGTGTGTGTGTGTGTGTGTGTGTTTGTGTAGCTTCAAGAGAGCAACCATACATTTTTATTTTCTGGATCTTTTTGTTATTCATTTAATTATATAATCATATATCATATTATCATTTTTTTTTTTAATTGCATTCGCTTTGATATAATAACTTGTTGGATTTGTCAGACTGACATTATTGAATAAATCCTGCTCATTTATTCTACACTGCAAAACTGATTTTCTTGTTTTCCAGTACAAATATCTAAACATTCTTAAATCAAGATACATTTACTTGAGAAGCAAAATAACTTAATTACTAAGTTTTGTTTTCTGAAAAATGTATCAAAATGAAGTGACATTATGCTAAAAACGAGAAAAAAATCTTTGCCAGCGGGGTCAGAAAAATGTGTAAATAAAAATATGTAGTTTTTTCGCTGCTAGAGGCCTATTCAAAACAAAGGCATATCTTGATGACGCAGAGTTTGAGCGCGGAGTTTGTGTGTGGTCTTCCCCTCACAGCCAGTGGAAAAGAATTGGGAGGGGACTCAGAAATCATGTTCATGGATGAGATTATTAATGTTACTGTAGTATGAAGCAGAGCAAGGTGAGTGCCGAGAGATGAACAAGGCCGCTGGAGCGATTGATAATGAGAGACGAACGTGACACACGCCTCACGAGCAGCGGGACTTTTATTATGCCACAGTCGCCGGCGCTGCTTCTGCTTTTTCCGGTCATGAGTATGAGCAAAGTCCCTTCAAGACAAGTCATTTCACTCGGCGGCCATCTTTGAAACGCCTCTCGGGCATCCTGGGCATCATGCAATCTCTTTGAATGGGGAAACATCAAATTCTCCAAAACTGTTCACCAACCTTACGATTAAATTTCATATTTGAAATCAACAATGAAATCTAACAACAAGCAGCTCATAAATTTAGTTTCTAAACGCTCGAATCATGACAAAAAAACTATTTTTCAGGCTGGATCAAGCTAATGCGCATGCGCAGACCTAAATGCGCGTCTCTTCTGAGGCGCGCGTCTGACTGTTTCTATAGAAACCGGTGATTCTAACGGCCGCTGAAGTGACGCGATGACTTTACCAGTCGGCGATTGGCTCTTATTTAGAAGGCGGGACTTATTCCGCCATATTGCGCGTTACCCATTCAAAACAATACGAGTGAGGTAACGCAGCTCTGTTCATCATATTAGACACATTTGATTGTGTTGAAATGATGTTATAACGTTACTCTGTGCGTTCACTCGGCGGCTGCTGTGAGACACTGTTACACACTGCAGTAAGATAGATCGATTTTACAATATCATATTAAATGCTGGATGGCTTGTGTTGATAAATGGCATGCAATTAATTTTAAAACGTATTGTATGATGGAGAAAATGCTGTATTACTGTTACTAAAAATAAAGCTTCATCTGATTATGCTATGTTAGCTACTTCACAAAATAGTGTTTTCTCTGAGGCATGGTAAAGCATGGTACTCACAAAAAATCAAGAAAATTAGATTTAAACAATAAGACTAAACGTGTTGAGCTATATAACAATAAGTAGTTTTCTGTCTATAAATATATCAAAACAGATGTTCCCTTGCCTATTAAAACATGGAAATATTAAAGCGTCTTTGGTGTTTCCACGATTTCTACAAAAAAAAAAAACTGAAACCGAGGGTAACACGGGTATGACGCAATTGACAGGCGACTCCTGGAAACGTTAAAATCGCAATTTTCTCACCATGTACAGTAATATTTATTAACATAAATAGTTAGAAACATCTAAAATCTATAACACTGGCCTAGTGGTTTTTGGATATTTTACTGCAAAAAATCTTACATATTGTGCCTTTAATTCAAAGGGAAAACAAGTTTATTTTCCCCTCCCACTGGCAGACATTTTTTCTTGTTTTAAGCAAAGATTCACTTCATTTTGATAGTTTTTAAGAAAACACGACTTAATATCTTCAATCATTTTGATTCTTAAGAAAATGTATCTTGATTTAAGAATGTTTAGATGTTTGTACTGGAAAACAAGACAAAAATACTGAGGAAGACAATCATTTTCTGCAGTGCATCACTTCATCTCCTGCTTTCTGCTTTCATATTCGGAGACAGGAGGCAGTTCTGGATACCAGACAAAATGCACATTCTTAACTTTTCTGATGTGTTGGAACAATCTAACAACATGTTTATATCAAAAGGGAAAAAATGTGGATCTGCTGGAGAGATTTCCTATGGCCGCTTTGAGTACACGGGCGTGTCATTCGGACATACAGCTAAAGCCATCTGTCAAGAAGGGTGAGATACAGCAAGATCTCTTTGTGCTTTATGAAATTTACACTGTCTGAACTAAAACAAGAGCTCTGCTCCAAAAGCTAGTGGACTGCCAAAACAGGCAGAATTTTAAGGTATATAAAGAGGTAGGAGTCTACGATTCCTTATTTTAGGCACATCTGAAGACAGCTTTGCATGTATCTGTTGTAGAGAAGACAAGTGCAATGCAAAAGAATTGTTGATTATAATTATAATGTATTCAATACTAAAATGGAAACCAAAAAGCTGTTTTATAATAGTGAAGGCAGCTCACTAGTGTTTGGAACAGAGCCATGATCTCATTAGACATTCATCCATCTTTGTTATGTTTGATCGCTCTCTGATCGCTCTCATTAGGTACGAGCTGGTTGGCCCACAAATGCGGACATGCCGAGATGGAGGCTGGGACGGGAGGAACCCTACATGCGAACGTATGGTTTTCTGAGATTTTTTTATTAGTTGATTTTATTAGTTGATATCTGAATCTCAATGCATTAAATAAAATTGCAAACCAAATAACTATTTAAGAAACAAAACAAGGGTTGATTCCTATGCTCGAGTCAACCCTGAATTGAGAGCTATTCATAGTCGAGGAAGTGATTCTTTTGGAGTCGACTCCCATCACTGATGACAGTGTGTGTTTTGCAGCTGTGCACTGTCCTCCACCTCCAGAGGTCAAGGGCGCTGAGATGTTTGACCCCGTATATGAGCATGTTCCCTTCGGTCACGCAGTGTCCTATCACTGCCGTACTGGCGCTATGATTGGTGCGAGAGATATATACTGCACACAGAAGGGCACCTGGAGCGCCCCGCCTCCTGAGTGTAAAGGTACAGATAAACTTTAACCCTCTCCTCTCCTCCCCACGGAAAAACACATCTTCTGGGGGGGTCAAAATGACCCGGAGCCTAAAAATTATTTTCAGTCTGATAAAATATTATCTTTAATTTTACGCATTTCTTTTATTACAGAAGAGGATTAGGGCCAAGCAATGATAAAAAAAATAAAACCATCTCGAGATTAAAGTTGTTAAATTTCAAGAAAAAAGTCGAAATAAAATGTTGAGAATAAACTCATTAAATTACGAGAAAAAACTCGTTAAATTTCGAGAAAAAAGTCGAGATAAAATGTTGAGAATAGTCAATAAAGTTTTTTCATATATAACATTTTATCTCAACTTTTTTCTCAAAATTTAACGTAATTTTTCTCATAATTTAACAAATTTGTTCTTGTAATTTAACAACTTTTTTTTCATAATTGAATGACTTTATTCTCAACGTTTTATCTCGACTTTTTTATCAAAATTTAACGTCATTTTTCTCATAATTTAACGAATTTGTTCTCGTAATTTAATGACTTTTTTCTCATAATTGAATGACTTTATTCTCAACATTTTATCTCGACTTTTTTCTCGAAATTTAATGACATTTTTTTCATAATTTAACGAATTTGTTCTCGTAATTTAATGACTTTTTTCTCATAATTGAATGACTTTATTCTCAACATTTTATCTCGACTTTTTTCTCAAAATTTAACATTTTTCTCATAATTTAATGAATTTGTTCTTGTAATTTAACGACTTTTTTCTCATAATTGAATGAGTTTATTCTCAACATTTAATCTCAACTTTTTTCTCGAAATTTAACGACATTTTTCTCATAATTTAATGAATTTGTTCTTGTAATTTAACGACTTTTTTCTCATAATTGAATGACTTTATTCTCAACATTTTATCTCGACTTTTTTCTCGAAATTTAATGACATTTTTTTCATAATTTAACGAATTTGTTCTCGTAATTTAATGACTTTTTTCTCATAATTGAATGACTTTATTCTCAACATTTTATCTCGACTTTTTTCTCGAAATTTAACATTTTTCTCATAATTTAATGAATTTGTTCTTGTAATTTAACGACTTTTTTCTCATAATTGAATGAGTTTATTCTCAACATTTAATCTCAACTTTTTTCTCGAAATTTAACGACATTTTTCTCATAATTTAACGAATTTGTTCTCGTAATTTAACGACTTTTTTCTCGTAATTTAACGAGTTTATTCTCAACATTTTATCTCAACTTTTTTCTCGAAATTTAACAAGTTTTTTCTCGAAATTTAACAACTTTTTTTGGGAAAGAATAGCTTATATTTATTGTGCATTTTGTTATATGCATATAAGTGAAATATTTATGTGGCCCCTTTATGTTTCTTCATTGTTTTAGTACTTTATTACCACAAACTTTTAATTTGAAAACATGAATTAACAGACTGTTTCCTGTGCCTTTCAGACATTGCCTGTCCTCACCCGTATGTGCCACGAGGATCAAGAATGAGGGGATTAAGGTCTGTCTATAAATTCGGGAACACAGTGACAATCACCTGCGATCCTGGTTTAATACTCATTGGACGGAGTTTCATCACCTGTGGCCCAGACGGGGAGTGGAAACCAAAACTTCCAGAATGTAAGCAACGGGACATAAGATTCAACTGAAAGACACATACAATACAGCTGGCTGTCTTAAAGTCATAATGAAGCTCTTTTCTATGAAGATTGTTTCTGCCATTGAATAAAACCATTTAAAAGATAACTGCAACTTTTGTCACAATCACAATACTGACTTTTTTCTGATGCAGTTGTGAGTTATAAAGTCAGAATTGCAATAAATATCTCAGATTTTTTCTCGCAACTGCAAGTTTGTCTTGCAATTCTGACTTTATAACTTGCAATTATGAGAAAAAAAGTCAGAATTCTAAGATAAGTCACAATTGCCTTTTTTAATTTTTATTCAGTGGTGGAAACAAGTTTCCATACTTTTCTTATAATATTTCATTAAAATGTGCAGAACACTATTTACTATTTACTCAAGAGTATTTACTGTCATAAAAGAAGTTTTCTGAGTGAGAATAAAGCACTCTGATTTTTAAAAAAAAAAAAATTTTTTTTTTAATTTTCATGACTTTTTATTTATGTATTCTGTTAATCTACAGCATAATGGATACTATTTTTATAACTTGTTTTTGTTGTCAGAATTGCAAGAAAAAGTCAGAATTGTGAGATATAAACCCACAATTACAAGAAATAAAGTCAGATTGATATAAACATGCAATTGCGAGAAATAGTCAAAATTGCATGATTTGAACTTGCAATTGCCATACAGGCCTTTGCCATAAAGTCAGAATTACGAGATATAGTCAGAATGCAATTCTGACTTTTTTTCTTGCAACTGCAAGTTTATATCTTGCCATTCTGATTTCTTTTTTCAGAACTGTGATATAAACTCCCAATAACGTGTTAAAAAGTCAGAATTGTGAGAGAAAAAGTTGCAATTACCTTTTGTTTTGTTCAGTCCATACTTTTCTTATAACTGTATTTCATTAAAACGAGCAGAACATTATTTACTCGAGTATTTATTGTCATAAAAGTTTTCTAAGTGAAAATAAAGCACTCTGATTTTTTTTTCAATTCATGACCTTTTATGTATTCTGTTAATCTACAGCTTTATGGATGCTATTTTTATAACTTGTTTTTGTTGTTTTTAATAAAAAGCAACAGAGATTGAGACCAGAAACACTTGGTTATTTAATCAGCACAAACAGGCATAAAGCAACAAATGTTACGGTAACACTTTACAATAAGCTTCTAGTTGTTAGATCTTCCAGCAGAGGCTGATTTAAATGGGACAGTGAAACATTCACACTCCCTCTAAAAATCTACAAAATCTTATCAAACAACTTCCATGATGATAAGCAGCATGTTTGAATGGTGTAGGTTAAGACAAACACACATGAAGCCTGAGTGTCTTGAGAATGTAGATGTTTGCTCTTCATTAGATGAAGTGAAGGTCTCTCAGCGGTCTTTGACCAAGATGTTTGCGACTCCATGAACCTGAGTGAGCTGAGGACAGTCGAGTGTTGCGAGAAGCTTCTGTGAGCCGGACCGCTTGGGAACAAACGTCTCTGTCAGACACATCATGGCTTGGCCTGCGATATCACTGAGAAAGGATGAGAGATGGTTATTTTATATTTTTGAGCGATGTTGTAAATACAGTAGTGGCCAAAATGTAATCAATTCACAGATGCACTTTTGTGAACTAATACATTTTTACATTTTTGCTACTGACGTTAAAATCAGAGAAACCAGTAAAACATTTCTTTCTTAAATCCTTCAGAAGCCGTAAGACAAGGATTTTAAAACTAATCTTCTTTAGAAAACTGATATTTTTATTCATTAATCATTGTGAACGTTCAACATGATAAAAACCACTTCATCAGTCAACATGATTCAGTCGCTGCGAATGAACGTCTCACCCATAGTGAATGGTTCTGACGTGCTGCATTCCCAGTCCCTCGATCCGGAAGATGACGTTCTTCAGCACACGGGGCAGTGGGTTCTGGAATCTGATTTTGACTTTCAGCTCTCTGCCCACCACAGCATCACATACAGGCTGAGAGAGAAAATCACACACAACTGCATTAACACAAGAATATTATCAGCTGAGCAGTGGAGTCACTCAAACTCACCGTGATGACGAGGTCAGGTGTGCGCAGTCTGAAGTTGAACTGTTTGGCCAGAGTTTGTTTGGTCTCAGTGACCCGTCCAGAGAGCGTGAGCACCAGAGCCGACTGACCCTGCAGCTGGTCCTTGTAGTCCTCGTAGGGCAGACTCCACTCCAGAGACCGGACTACACCAACAACACATTCACACTAAATCAGGACTGACACTCACAATACATTTAACATATCGATTCATCGCATCTAACATAAAAGTTTGTAAATGTATTATATATATACACATATACATATAATGATTATGATGATTAAAGGAATGTGGCCTTTGTGTTTCCTCATATTTGTCCTTCTGTGAAACAAAAAGTCATGGCTGGACAATTTCATGTTCCTAGGCACCCTGGTGTGCTAAAATTTAAATATGAATGGGAATATTTTATGATATTTTAATCATAAAAAATTCTAGGGGTGCCAATAATTGTGGTCAATGTGTTTTGGAGGAAAAAGAAAAAGGAAAAAAAAAATAAAAAAAATATATATATATATATATATATATACATATGAAATAAATATATACAAACTTGTATGTTAGATGCAATTAATTAATTTGACAGCACTAATTAATAATAATTGGTTACAAATACAATATAAGTTATTGAATTAAATTAAATGATTTAAAATAGAATTAAATTGGTTTTGTCTTATTTACAAGTACTAAACCAGTGTTATTTTAATATTATTTATATACTATTATAGTATTTATTTACTTTTATTTTTATATTTTCCATTTTTAATTTTAGTAATTGTCATTTAAAAAAAAAAAATTCTATATAGGTTTAAGTTAATTAGAAATGATTAATTAATTTTATTGCAGCATAACTTTAACTAACTTTTTTTTTAAGTTTATCATCTAATATTTATATTGTATTAATAATAAAAATATTAATAATATTTGGTTAAAAGTACCATGAGTTATTGAATTGAATTTCAATAGAATTAAATTGGTTTAGTCTTTTTTTTTTTTTACAAGTATACACCATTATACTAGTGTTAATATACTATTTTAGTATTTATTTTTAAATAATTAGCTTGTATTTTTATATTTTCTTTTTTATATATCTATATGTAATTGTTATTTCATTTGTAGTTTTAGTAATTTTAGTATTTCAACATATCTCAGTTTCAACATTTCTAATTTTCATTTAAGTTTTTTTTGTTTAAGTTTATCATATATTCAGATTTTATTAATAATAATATTACAATTTAGTTACATGTACCATCTGAGTTATTGAATTAAAATAGAATTAATGTGGTTTTGTCTTACTTTACAAGTATAAAACACTATAGGCTGCCCGTGTTATTTTAGTATTATTTATATACTATTTTAGTATTTATTATTTATTACAGTATTTATTATTTCAGTTAGTCACCAAGGCAACATTTCTAAGTTTTTTTTAAGTTTATATTTTATTATTATTATTAATAATAATAATATTTGCTTACAAGTTCCAAATGAGTTATTAAATTAAATGTAATTAAAATAAAATGAAACTGGTTTTAGTCTTATTTTACAAGTATACAACACTATAGCAGTGTTACTTTATTATTATTTATATGCTATTATAGTATTTATTAATATGTTGGATTAGCTTTTATTTTTATATTTGCGGTTTTAATTTTTTTATATATATATTCTATATGTAGGTTTTTAAAGTAATGTTCATATGAGCTTTGATCTCACCCTCATGGGGCTTGAGCTCAACGCTGGTCCTGTCCTTCTTGAGGAAGGTCTTGTTGGCTTCAGAGTTGCGCATGGCTGCCACCTGGCTGTAGAGATCCACACTGCGAGCTGCGCTGCTGCTGTTCTTCAGAAGGACGGACAGAACAGCGTCCTGACCAACACACGGTCCATCACCCTCCAGGGCAACTTCAACAGACACATCACTGGCGCTGGTGGGAGAGTAGATGGACCGTTTGGAGCCGTAGCTGCAGGCCGTTTCCACAGCGGTGCGCTCCTCCGAAGAACCTGATGAATGAAGGGGAAACGAGATGGAATCTGTGTGGTGTTTTTAATATGCTTTACTATGTGCAAAGTCAACACCATTGCTGAGTATTTTCTCCTTAAAGAGTACCAAAGACAGTCTCAAAAATAAAATCCTAAAGTTATGTTTTTTATAGTTTTTAATCAGTAATTGTTATGCTGCTGTAGGATATGTGATATAGCAAAATGTTACTTTATTATTTTTACAAAGCTTTATTTTTATGTTTTATATTTTGATGTCAACAATGTTTTTTAATTGTGCTTTATAAATACATTTGAATTTGATACTGACACACCTAAATTTTAAAATAATCACAACGTGACCAAAACATGACAAATAATCTTCAGCACCAAACTGCAATTTTGAGAGTTTTTTATCCCCCCACAAATGCATTTTGATTTCATTCAAACAACATAAAATGTTTTGGAAATGTTTTGTGGGAAAAAAATTGTAAGTGCAAACATGTTCACAATTGACATATTATTGAATGTGTGTTTTCACCTTCTGGGTGTTTGTAGAGGTGTGTGATATCTACGCGTTTATCTGAGCCAACAGCTTTGGTGCTGATGCAGTGACCGACTGCGCTCTTGTCAACCCGAATCACAGCGAAAGTCCCGTTAGTTTTACGCTGCCAGTAGACTTTATCGCTGTTCACCTACAACAAAAAGAGACAAATATTTAGCACTAACACATAGACATGTGCTGGTATACAATAATACGATATATCACGATAATGAACATGCACAATATTGTTATCGTGGGCACTTCAAAATACCATGAATAATTATTTATTATGAATTATTTTGATTTTTAGAATGCATTTTAAGAATACTTTTCCCATCAACCGGTGCTGAAGGAAGAGCATAAATGCAGCGGTTACCCCAGTAACCCCATAAACAAAGCAGCTGTGCTACTTTCTGTTTCTGTACAGTATTTAAATGTTGTAAACAGCCATTCAGATTTTTGTATTCGCAATGATGTTCTTTGCAGTACCGAATACTTAAAGACTTAACAGTCTATTTATTTTCAAACTTAAACATCTTTATATTTTAATCTGGACTACAACATGCTCTAGATAGCCTATTGGTTGAAAATGTTCTGATTCTTTATTATTGTTTGGTAACACTTTACTTTTAAGGCTCCATTAGTTAACATTATTAACATAAACTGATGATGGAAAGTTATTAAATCTGTTATAGTACGACAACACTTTTTTTGCAACTTATTTTAATACCGTGATAAAAGCTTTTTTTTTTTGAAACTGTCACAAGCCTACTAACACACCATATTATAAATACATGTAGTGAGATTATCATTAGGCATCATTAAATATGAAACTCTTTATGATGGAATCTTAAATTACAGGAAAGTAATTAGCATACTTCAGCGAAAACGAAGGGCGTGTCATATTTGAGGTAGACCTGTCCGCTGCGGACTGCAGTAACAGAGGTGGGACCGCAGCGGAAAACGCCCTGACTGCCCTCCTGAGGAGTGGAATCAACCACCTGCCAACCTCCAAAACCAGAAGGCAGGTCTGGACGAGACATCCAGGCCTCATTCCACACGTGGAAGTTCCTCCAGAGAGAAAAGCAGCAACTTTAATGTTGACAATTTATTAAAACAATAATGAACCGACAACTTTTATGAAATGACAAATGCTTCCTGAGGTGTCTTGCACTTGTATGATGCATAATAATGTAAAAAAAAGTTACTTCAAATAAAATAATAAAAAATGTTAAACTTATTTTATTTCAGCTAGTTGCCACATTTCCCATAGTTTAAATTGATGTACTTAACTAAAACTGAAATTAAAAAATAATAAAAACTATATAGACATTTAGAAAATTAATAAAAATGACAAACAAAAAACTAAATTAACTAAATTTAAATTAAACTACTATACTATATATATATATATATAGAGAGAGAGAGAGAGAGAGAGAGAGAGAGACTATTTCAAAGTATTAAAAAAATATATTTAGCATTGCAAAGAAACGTGAAAACAGAAATTATCTTACCAGATTGAATCACGGTTAAGGTGTTTAATCTCTTCAAGATTTTCGTCTAAATAAACATCTGTTGTCAAGGAAGCATCAGTGTCATGAGCAGAACTAAAGTTTGAGACTGGACGTGTGGGAATGCCAAAACACCGCAACACTGAGAAAAAAAGAGAGAAACATTAACAAATAAAGTGCCTAAGATTTCATTCCCAACCTATCTGGTCCCATTTCCATATACCAGTCTGCCGGAAGCTAGTTATTATAGTTCATAGTTTATAGTTCATAGTTAGTATTGTTATAAATATAGATATTTTTCTTATAAAAATCCATTGCTTCACTTCAGAAGGCCTTTATTAACCCCCTGGAGCCGTATGGATTATTTTTATGATGGATGGATGCATTTGTTTTGGGTTTCAAAATCTCGTCCCCCATTCACTCCCATTATAAAGCTTAAAAAAACAAGGATATTTTTTAATATAGCTCCGATTGTGTTCATTTGAAAGAAGAAAGTCATATACACCTAGGATGGCTTGAGGGTGAGTAAATCATGGGATAATTTTCATTTTTTTCACTTGTAGGAAAGTTGGTTCTATCCTCACATTAATTTTTAGCCCCTGTCAATAATGCTGAAAATATTACTCGTGTTGGTGACTCCAGCGAAGACCCAGCACTGTCCATATTTGACAGGTACTCCTCCACTGTTGTGGTACTGTTTCAGGATGGCACTGCTTCCACTCCAGGCTGTAGGAGAGAGTCCTCCCTCATAGATATCTTTCCAGTTACCCATCAGCACACCTTGATCATCGTTGGAATTAACCTGACACATTGACAAAATTATGTTATCTGCTTCACATCTTCACAATTCATTGATCATCACTGACCTGATCAGACGTCCTTACACAACAACAGAGCATGGAAAAATGTGGATGTTGGTAAAAAGAGAGTCAAGACTCACCATGGCAGATAACACTCTGGCTATGTTAATGGGATCTCCCCATCCTGAGCAAGGAGTGCGACTCTTCTCCAACACAAAGAAACACGCCGCCAACACTCCTTCATCAAACTAAGAATCACAGAACAGAGGTTGGAGATTGAAACAAGCACATTACAGAAAATAAAAGTTTGAAATGTTGTCTTGAATATAATGCAAAATAGGTTTTCTACTTCATGGAAATCAGATGTCTAAAGTGAAACATATCACAACTAACAAGTTTCAGTTCCCAGAACGTTTTTGGACAAAGTTCCATTTAGTCTTTCTGCAACCATGTTTCAATGTTACAACAGTAATCAGCTGACAAGTCATGTCTTGTATTGATCCACTGTTTAATTAATCTTTTATGCATTTGGTGCCAATGGACCCTTCGTTAAGCCCCGCCCTCCTTAGTTACTGTTGCTACGCCTGTCAAGCTTTCGCGTCTGGCAAGTCATTTACAGTATGTATGCACCGGTGTCAGACATTTTCAAGGAGATAATTAGTTCATTTTTGGCGAACAGGTGAAATATCTGAGAGAGCAAGACAAAAGGGACTGCAGTTTGCATTCAAGGGATATATCCACGACATAATATGCAACCGATTAGAAAATAATTTGATCAAAATTGAAGCTAAAGCTCCCAGCGCGAGCAGCAGCCGCCTCATACGCTGACCATTCAAATGGGAAACACACAATTTATTGAGGAAAAGCTTTGTTCATCCACAGCAGGTTAAGTGAAATTTGTGAAAATAACCTAATAATTATAAATCAAACAGCTTATCCATAAGTCTTGTGGAATAAACACAAGACGTTAGCCTGACCACTTTGCAATGATAACATTCTCCCACTTATATTTTTAGCACGCCAGGCTAACGTAACTCCGTCTTGCCTTTAATCATTTTATTTCACGTTCAAATATGCATTATGAACAAAGAACCGTCATTATTTCCAAGCAATGAGTTAGCTAGCTAGTTAACCTACTCGTCAGATTGTCCTACCTGGGCTTACTGCATATGCATACATCAATATTACATCATTGTTGTCATGATAAATAACACAAAATTATGGTATAGGCCTATGCATTATTGTAAGGGTAGGTTTAGTGTTGGGGTAGGTGTAGATGTTAATAAAGCCATAGACCACGTTAATATTTTGTCAGATTTTGCTAACGTTACCTACTGTTTCAATGGGAGGTAGCAAAATCTGACAGGGTAGCACAAATTGTCATAACACCGGCATTTCTCCACTTGGGTTTTAGGTTTCGGGAAGGGAAAAAAATTCCACCACTCCGTCCAAACTTTTAGGATACCGGGTATCAGGTTAACACAATCCATAGGCACAACGCTTCGGCATGTTCCCTCGCTCGAAAGCTTGACAGACCTCCCGCGCCTAGTAACGGTTGCTAAACCACGATTGGCCTGTGGCGGTTTTCGGGCGTGGCTTAGCGAAGGGCCAATTTTATTCAAATTACTTGCATTGCATTCAAGCTATACATTTTTGCACTTCATTCATTCTCTGGGAGTCAAACCCATTACCTTTCCATTGTTAATGCAATGTTCAACTGTCTGAGCTACAGGAAGGATAAAATAAACATTCTTAAAACAAGACAAATTCATTTGAAATATACATATAAAAAATTACAAATAATTCCTAAAAACAACCATTTGAAATCATTCTTAAGTTGTCACACCAAAAAATCCCAGAAATGTTCTGGAACAAATTTATCGGAAATGAAAATTCCTACAATGATAATGAGAATTATTGAAAAATAACCAGATAATTAAAGCTGCAAGCAGCGATGAAAGGGGCGTCACACCCAGGGTCACCATCACCCGGTGGCCTTAGGAAATAGTGAATAGTGGGCGACATGCATTTAAGCGGGTAAATATAGGAGAAATATGGCAGTCATTTTGACTTGCCACACTTCCTGCTGCCAGCAGGTGGCGCTTTGACTATAACTGAATATTGGCATGTAAATATCTTCAGGTCAGGGCTATTATCAAACGTGAAGTTTTGATTGTATGCCTGAGTTACAACAACTTCCTGTTTCATGGCAAAACATCAAAAATTTGCCAGGCCGCCATGGACACAACGTTCAACGAAAAAACTCAAGATCTTCGCAATTTAATGTCACAAAGGCCTATAGGTTAGACTGACCAAATATGATATTGATTTGATTAATGCTTTAGGAGAAGTTAAAGTACAACGTCTGGAAAAAGCAAAAACAGCCCATATTTTGCAAAGAAAATTCAAAATATCTGACTTCCTGTTGGTTTTCAGATTTTGCTCAAAGAGACTTTTTTGTAGGTATTATGTTACATGTGTCTTCCAAATTTCATACCTGTACGTGAAAGGTAGCACGAGGGACACTTCATTGAAATTTTGAAATTTAGCCACACCGAATTCTGAAACCCATATCAGACGTACATTTTCACCACTTTTGGTGTGTGTGAAAAGTTTCATGAGTTTGAGCATGTTTAGGCCCTTAAAAATATGATCCATTTTGGAGAAGAAGAATAAGAAACGGAACAATTCTAATAGGGTCCTCACACCATCTGTGCTCGAGCCCTAATAACAGAATACCTATACATTTTACTGATAGATTTAAACAACTAATGAATACATTCTGTTTTTGAAATTTGAAATTTTACCTGACCAAAATTCCAGGTTCTGGTACCAATCTGTTGCTCTGTTCCATAGTACAGTTTGCCCATATCATTCAGTACATATTCAGTCCTCTCAGCTTCATCCTTCATGTACACAGAGTCATCTATTAAGAATAGAAAGAGAAAGAATGTTGACATTTTAATGGATTGGCTTCATTAACATTTAAGTGCATTCTGTTATTTCATGATTCAGTCTAATTTTCAGGTCATGATAGACACACACACATTGTCCCCTGATTTTCTCTCTCATCAAATAATACCTTTACACCAAGGGTTGAACAGCATGTAAATGTCATTTTCAGGTGTGTCTGGTGAAGTGGCCTTTCCCGCCGGGCAGTTTGTTACCACATTGAGTTTGTACCGTCCAATACAAGCGGTTGGAAGGGAGTAAACTGACAGTCTGATTGTGGTCTTTGCCTGTTCAACAATCTTTGCCTCCCAGGCATCTCTCTTGAATTCCGACACTAGTGGAACAATCACAAAACTGCCCTTGTGTACTGGAATGTCATTACCTGAAAACACACATGTACAAAAATAATTTCTGATCAGGTAATCCAAGATGGCTAGGTGTAAACAAGATCATAGTTTGCTACAGTAAAGCCATGACTGACCAAGTCTCAGCTCCAGGTGAAGTTGGTCTTTATTTGGAACAAAAGGTCTGGACAGCTCAATAGACATCTGGAAACATTGTCCTCTACGGACGATGAGATGATTGCTAAAGAAAGCATCTGTGTGATGCTCCTGTCGATTCTGTCCTTTCCTGGTCCTGATGAGATCAATAGAACGTACCTGCAGTACTGCATCTAAACAGTTAGGCATATAGGGACAGTTTAGCATGACAAACTGAAAGTAAGCATTAATATCTGTTTTAAACATAATTTAAATTGTTCTTTGAGAAAACCTTTTAAGCTGGTTTCAGGTTCATGCATCATTTCACCAAGTACAACATGTTCCTGGATCAACATCTTTGTTGAACAACATTCCAATCAACCAATCAGATTTGAGGTACAAGTTTACAGTTTATGTCGAGTTTAGGCTTACAGCCAGGGTTAGGTGCTTCTACATCAGTGTTATTCACCCTGATACAGTATAACCGTTGAGGTTTTATGAGTACGCTCGTGTACATGCACAGTCGAATGCACAGCCTTGCATTAATTTTTTTGTTGTTGCAGTAATTAGTTTATCCACAAGATGGCAACCATGGCCCTGGGGTGTTGATTTACAAGGTAGTCAAAGAAAAACTGCATAAACAGAACAGACCGGAACGCATGCAAGCTACAGCGACAATGGAGGCCTACATAGATGAGATTGTGTGAAGAGGTTAGAAAGTACACTCATTTTTACATCTCTTGCATGAAAGAATACAAAGATGTTTATATGGGTTGTAACTCATAGGGGTATTGCAATTTGTTGCAATGTGCATGCGTCGAATGCCTGTGTATGAATATGAGTCAAGTGAAGTATAATTTGCAGGGCTGTGCGTTTGACTGTAAAAAAAAATGAAGTATACTTTCGGCTTTAGTCAGAATTAGACTGCGCCAAATTTAGTGGATTTAGATATTGTTAAAACATTTTGTTTCTTACAATAGTAGTGCAAATGTATTTTGTAATACTTATACAATGGTATATAAGTAAACTTTGTCAATGCAACATAATGACAATCAGACCTTAATATTATTTACTATACACTGTCTGCAGTATTATATATTGCTCTTACCATTCACTTCTACACGTGGACCCCTGAGAGGAAGAGAGAAAATTTTCAAACTTCATTCTTAAAGCAATAATTATCTACAAAAATATGTTTAAATGGAATTGACATTTTTGTACTTGTACAAGCTGAATTAATTGCATAACACTGTGGCGAAGAAGATAGTGCTAAAGATGTTTCTGGATTTCCTAAAGGCCCATTCACACCAAGAAAAAAAAAAAACCTATAAAAATTATGATAAAGATCTGAAAAAAAGTTCACAATATAAAAGAATAGCAGAGTTCACACCATCGCTATAATGGCACAGAGACGATATCTTTGGAATCACTTTCAAATGATTAAAACACTGACAGCCAATCAGAATCCATCTTGCTGTAACGAGATTGAATATTTAAAGTGACAGACTATAACACACTTAGAATAAGCAGAAAGATATCGTCCGCTGGTGTGGATGCTAATATAGTTATCTTTATAGTTATCATTCTTGGTGTGAACAGGCACTAAGTCTCCAAAATCATCTGTATTCTAGGAAAATTAGGATTATGTGAAAAGTTAAATCACAAACACAAAAATATAGAATAAAATATATAGCCTACACATAATAAATAACTAGAATAGAATACTTACATGTTTGCAGTTCTTGTCCTTGAATTTACTTGAAGAGTGTATGTTCCTATTTGGACAGAGTAACTGCACCTAAACAACTTGAACTAAAGTCTGGAGGCAAACCTTCCTTCACTCAGATGTTTTTCTACTCAGCAGCCTTGGTGTATATATTCACATCCTCATCTCCACCCCATCCACAGCTCAGAGCTGAAGAGTGTGAAGAATGTCCTGTATCATGACAGAAAGTTTAGTGTTGAGGATGAATCTCACATGGTAATTTGAACAGCTTATTCAAATACAGCCTGAGTGCAATCTTTAAAGCGTGACTTAAATTAAGGTTGGTCTCATTTGTTATAATGATGTGAAAGGAGGAGTAATGAGATGATAGTGCAGAACGTTTGAACTACCTCATTAACAAGACAGTAACTTCTTAACTAAATTCTCAACCGCAGAGCTGTCAATGAGGATTTCTATAATAAGGAGCAGGGCATATGAAAGAAATGGGTAATATTGAGCCTCAAACACACATGTACCAAAAGAAAAACCCATTGTAGGCACAACTCTCTGATTCCCTAATTTTCATAATTATTTTTATAAGAATGACAAGTTGTTTTTCATCTGTTAGTTTAGACTCCTGTGGGTCTGTGGAAAGATATATAAACAAGTCATTTTCTTAAAATATATAAAAACAGTTATTGTATTTCAAAATGTTTTTCTGATACACTGATATGTTGTCTCTCTGAGGTTAATGGGGCCTAAAGTGACATAATAAAAATTAAACCACTCCAACAATTACCACAACATTAAAACAGCCATTCACACTGTACACAACAATGTATGAATAACCCAGGGGGAAAAAGACATGAAAAGTGTTTGTTCAGTTTGTGTTTGTTAACCTAATCAGGAACAAGTAATGAAGATGGAATGTGCAGCAAACACCTTCAGTGAATGATTCAGCCTTGTTTAAAAACTGCTCATGTCTTACATGGTGAATAAAATATTTCACTAACACAATAATTCTTTAACTGGAGGCACTAAATCACCACAATTTATGCATAATGACATAATGACTGTAGTTAAGAAAGCATTTTAAATTTTGAGTCATAACTGTAACTGTAATTGTAAGGACAGATGTTATGTAAAGATAATTATGTAATAATGATGCTGTCACTTTAAGAGACGAGTAGCCTACCTAATTCCCGCGCGCTGTGCCTCTCATTTCGCGGGGTGTGGTGCTGAGGTAAGATGTTTGTTTTGCTGCTTTCACGTGCTCTCGGAATTATCGTAAATACGAGTTTCCTGGGTAAAAATTGCACATGAACGCTCTCCAGTTTCGAAAGTTGAATGCAATGAGCTTGTAATTGCGGAAGCCCTAAACGGCCATGGATTACAATTTTTTTTCTATCTTGTTTTCTCGTGATCACGACTTATTTTCTCGTGATCTCGAGATAACAAAAGTTGTTTTCTCGTGATCACGACTTAATTTTCTCATGATCTCGAGATAACAAAAGTTGTTTTCTCGTGATCACGACTTAATTTTTTCATGATCTCGAGATAACAAAAGTTGTTTTCTCGTGATCACGACTTATTAAAAGTTCTTTTTACAATGATTGATTCTGAAACACTGTACCCGGATTCTACTGTTGCTATAGTAACGAACACAACTTTGACGCGCATCTGATCGACGGATAAATCATGCGCTCTTATATCTTGTGGATATTTCAGCTAAATGTTTACTTCACTTAATAATAAAGTTTACAATAGCCTAAATAAATACATATAGGCTATTTAATCACTAAATGTACGCTTAACATATTGTTTGTGTAATTAACATGCTAATATTCAACAGAGCATCTCAAGCGCAGGCAGAGTGCCTTCAGAAAGATGCCAGATTATTCTATAATTCTAAAACCTTTTAGATTAAACCAACTTTATTTTCCATACTCATTTAATATATATATATATATATATATATATATATATATATATATATATATATATATATATATATATATATATATATATTACGGAAGCCCTAAACGGCCATGGATTATTATTTTTTTTCTATCTTGTTTTCTCGTGATCACGACTTATTTTCTCGTGATCTCGAGATAACAAAAGTTGTTTTCTCGTGATCACGACTTATTTTTCTCGTGATCTCGAGATAACAAAAGTTGTTTTCTCGTGATCACGACTTATTTTTCTCGCGATCTCGAGAAAACAAAAGTTGTTTTCTCGTGATCACGACTTAATTTTCTCGTGATCTCGAGATAACAAAAGTTGTTTTCTCGTGATCACGACTTAATTTTCTCGTGATCTCGAGATAACAAAAGTTGTTTTGTCGTGATCACGACTTAAAAGTTCTTTTTACAGTGATTGATTATGAAACACACTGTACCTGGATTCTACTGTTGCTATAGTAATGAACACAACTTTGACGCGCATCTGATCAACGAATAAATCATGCGCTCTTATATCTTGCGGATATTTCAGCTAAATGTTTACTTCACTTAATAATAAAGTTTACAATAAATAAATACATATATACGGAAGCCCTAAACGGCCATGGATTACAATTTTTTTTCTATCTTGTTTTCTCGTGATCACGACTTATTTTCTCGTGATCTCGAGATAACAAAAGTTGTTTTCTCGTGATCACGACTTATTTTCTCGTTATCTCGAGATAACAAAAGTTGTTTTCTCGTGATCACGAGATAACAAAAGTTGTTTTCTCGTGATCACGACTTAATTTTCTCATGATCTCGAGATAACAAAAGTTGTTTTCTCGTGATCACGACTTAATTTTTTCATGATCACGAGATAACAAAAGTTGTTTTCTCGTGATCACGACTTATTAAAAGTTCTTTTTACAATGATTGATTCTGAAACACTGTACCCGGATTCTACTGTTGCTATAGTAACGAACACAACTTTGAGGCGCATCTGATCGACGGATAAATCATGCGCTCTTATATCTTGTGGATATTTCAGCTAAATGTTTACTTCACTTAATAATAAAGTTTACAATAGCCTAAATAAATACATATAGGCTATTTAATCACTAAATGTACGCTTAACATATTGTTTGTGTAATTAACATGCTAATATTCAACAGAGCATCTCAAGCGCAGGCAGAGTGCCTTCAGAAGGATGCCAGATTATTCTATAATTCTAAAACCTTTTAGATTAAACCAACTTTATTTTCCATACTCATTTAATATATATATATATATATATATATATATATATATATATATATACATGACGAATAAAAATAACATACACATTATGTAATGTGTATGTTATTTTTATTCGTCATGTAGGATAGGCTGTGACGATATGTGCTTTAAACTGTCTTCCTCCTATCTTCCATTAAAAAGGGGTGCAATACTCCAGATTTCCTGTTTGAGAAGCGTGTTTATGTGTATGTTTTCTGCAAAGAAATGTAGAAAATACAATAGGTTACACACTATCACTGAATTAAATGACATAGGCTATAAATCACATTTCTTATCAATATACATTGTGACATATTTAGGTAAACGAACAATGAAACTGCGATGATTAAAATAGCGTCTCAAAGATACACAATAACAGAATACTATACAGTGACATCAAAATTAGTTTTAATAAACAATAAGTTTAGTATCACACCGAACTATTCGTGAAACTGTGGTGAGTCAACTAGTCAGAACGATAACAGATACACTTTAAAGCAAAATAATTATAATCAGTCATTTAACAGTAGAGTTAATCGCTTAAGGCACACAATACTGCACAAAATAAAGCGATCAGGAAAACTATCTCTGTCCGAAACTCGTACAATCTGAGCCAATGAACTAATACAGTAAAGTGGATATTTACAGCGCATCACCAGTTATATTTGGTAATATACTGCCACCTGTTGGCACATTTGTGTAATGTAGAGCAGAGATTAAGTCGTGATCACGAGAAAACAACTTTTGTTATCTCGTGATCACGAGAAAACTTTTGTTATCTCGAGATCACAAGAAAATAAGTCGTGATCACGAGAAAACAAGATAGAAAAAAAAGTAATCCATGGCCGTTTAGGGCTTCCGTATGTAATAACGACTTCAGAGGTGGGAATTATCAAATTTCCGATAGCACGTGAAGGCAGCATTATTTAGAACATAGAACCAACCAAGCTGAATAATAAAGTTAATAGTATAAAGTTTGAATCGATGTTGAAACATGTTTTGAGTGGTGGGAGTTCTTTTTTGCTTCGAGTTAGAAAGATTTTTTTTTTTTTTAACTTATGAGAATCAATACAAACGAGCTTTTCTACACGGTGCACATTACTGCTATCTGATGGTTTAAATATTTAGTTTAGGGTTGTCAAAAAATTTGGTCAAGTGAGTAAAATGTGTGATAAAATAAATAAAGTCCATTTATTATATTGATATGATTAAGTGAGTTTAACAATTGCACTGAAGTCTTCTTAAGGATTATTAAATAGGCTATTATAAATAGAGATTATTATTAAAAGGGTCATATAATGCCACTTTTACAAGATGTAAAATATGTCTCTCTTGTCTCCAGAATGTGTCTGTGAAGTTTTAGCTCAAAATACCCCACAGATAATTTTATAGCATGTTAAATTTGTCACTTTTTGAGGGTGAGCAAAAACGCTCCGTTTTTGTGTGTCCCTTTAAATGCAAATGAGCTTCTGCTCATACAAAGAGGGCGGAGTTCAGCGCCGATTACCTCAGACTCGCTGAAAATGTCAGAAACTGTTCAGCCTTTTATGTTCAAACCGGAGTCGGCCAATGATGGAAAGACTCAAGAAGAAGTAACGATAGAATGCAACAGGATGTTTCTAAACGGTTAATGGATGAATTTATGTAGCTGATGTGGAGTTAACTGTCTTAAAGTTATTGATTGCATATCCTGTTATGATAATCTATAAATCGCTCATGTGGGAACTGTTGTAAGATGCCTACAAAGTGAATATATTCTGCATGAAGATAGAACAGGTGCTTAGTTTAATTACGGTTATAACTTGCCATCTTGCTTTTATGACAAGCTATTGCATTTGTGTTACATACTGTATTGCAATAACATGGCCTCACCCCTTTGTTGCATGTTCTTGGGGGTGGGGTTTATGTAAATTTTAGTGTTAGTGATGTCACTAACCCAGGAAGAAGCTCGTTGTAGTCCCTAGCAGGAATTTTTTGTAGTCCTTAATAAGAGATTTCTTTAAAAGAAGATATTTCCCTTTGCATTGAACTTTGAGCATCGTAACTTTGCAGGTGTTGTTTATGCTCAAACAGCAACAATACACACTAACTAAAGTTTAAAAAGTTAAATCACAATGAACCACCCCTTTAAAATAGCAGTACCTCGATACTGTAATCAGGGCTACACATTTCAAATAATATCATTTACATTAAAATGTGTGCATGTCATGCTATATACACACATTCAAAACAAGCTTAGAACTGTTTCTGAGTTACTTTATTGCAATGTAAGTAAATACAGACAACTTGACAATACTATAACACTCCCTTCATAATAGCTGAACCTGTCATTTAATGTAGTTCAGTGCAAACTGACTGACTACCTAACAAATACTCCCTTTATAATCAATGAATTACTATAATCACACAGTTTCAGACATATAGCATCTTGAATCTGAATTTCAGTATTCAGTTATAATAAACACAATAATTCTTACACATTTATTCAAATGGAAATGTACTATGGAGTAATAGTTCATGCTTGGAACTTCTGCAACCAAATTTTGCATTTTCCATCAGGTGAACAGGTTTCTAATGTTGTTTTAGGGTTTATTATATGTGCTTAGTAAAGAACACCATATTATACTATTATACTATATTATAACACTTTTCATCATTTGAGGGAAGAAAATTACGCTTATGACACATCATAACTGAAATTAATTACATTGGTTATAAATTAAGTTGATACAAATATTCTTATAAAATATGAAGTTACACATACATCTTAATAATCTGGCTTGTGATCAAGTGTGCCATTCAAGTAAATGAAATGCAGAATATGTAATAAATTTGGTTACTTTTATTGTAAACCATAAATAAACTTTAGGTCCCTCAAAATTAACAGAATGTATGAGACACAAAATGCAATTTCATATATAAATAGCCTCTAACCATAAGCCTTATGGTTCCATGTGCACTCTAGCAAGTTTACACAATCCATCTCTGTTTAACCATAAATCATTTCACTAACAACAACATTGGCGAATCCATGCACTTGAGTGAGCTGAGGACAGTCAAGGGATGCCAGAAGTTTATGTGGCCCATGACACTTGGGAATAAAGGTCTCCGTCAGTTTCACTGTGGCCAGACTTGGAATGTCACTGAGTGACAAAGAGAAAAAATTATTATGTACATATTTCATTTGTTTTAGCCTACATTGTGCTCATCAGTCAACTAATTTATTTCAAGCAGTGCAAATTAATATATACTCTTGCGTCTTACCCATAGTTAATTGTTCTGACATGCTGCAATCCCATTCCTTCAAAATGGAAAACTACGTTCTTCAGCACACAGCGCAGTGGGTTCTGGAATTTGATTTTGAATGTCATCTCTTTGCCCACTACACCACCACATACAGGCTGAAAAAAGAAAGATGTACAAAAGACAATCAGGCAATAGTCCGCAAATTTTGGTGCAGCAAAAAAGAACACAATCCCCAGCAGATGAAATCTCAATATATTAAGAGTTCATAATAAAGAAAACGCACAATGATAATGAGATCTGGTGTGCGCAATCTGAAGTTGAACTGGGTGGCCAGTATCTGTGTCGTCTCTGAGACCCGTCCAGAAAGTGTAAGCATCAACGCTGCTTGATCGACCAGGTGGTCCTTATAGTCCTCATACCGCAAGGTCCACTCCAGAATCTGGACTACAGAGGAAAACAAGATATAAACGGTGAGTGAATACTAATGCTTTCATAACAAATCTTCATTTGAAATGAATAATCCTCATCGTTATGTTTTTCTTCACAGCTGATATACTGTATGTGAAGTCTGAGATGAATTTGGTAGGACTGGTTTATCCATAGTTTGCACCAAAGTAATACAAACGTAGAAAAGGTAAGTTTGTCAAGACTAATATTGATGTTGGCTTTACAAAGCATTTCCTGAAAAGTCTAAATTTGCATTTTAAGTCAGAACAGCCTGAAGGACTAGGCCAAGTTTGATGAGTATTGCTTGGATCAAGTCATCAAACCATGCTAATTCTTCAAGTACAATAATTTAATAGACAAGCATTGTACTAAGTTATTTTAAGGCCGGGACACACCAACTGTCCGGCTGTTTTTGAGCATTGGTCGGCTTAATTTTTTCAGTGTGTTCCGCACCATTGACTCTAGTTGGACGGCGTCTGAGTTCAGCCGATTCAGCTTGTTGAATTGCCGTCGGGCCGTTGGTGAGAGAGAGAACTCTGATTGGCTGTTCAGCTTAGCGAACGAGTCAGTGCACAAGAATAAAACCGAAAGTGATGAAAGCGAGCAAAGTCAAGGCGGTACAGACAAAAGGCTGTTATATTTTAAGTCATCTTACCTGAGCATTTGAATGCACAAATATTTTCATAATAACATGAGCTGACTGGAATAAAGAAGGTGATCAGTGTGATTGATATTCAAAATGCTAAGTAAGCGCTGCTTTGTTTACGGTTTGTATATCTGCAGGCCTAGTTTCGGTTTCCCTTTTTAAATGACGAAAATAGACTATTGATGCCTGCTGATATAGACAGATGTTTACTTACACGCAGGCACAGAATGCACATGCTAGTTGACAGTCGCCTTTAGTCCTTTTGGTGTGTTCAAGCGCAGCTTTTTAGGCCGAGACGCAGCCGACGAGAGCGACAACACAGTTACGGCTAGTTTCTTTGACGTCAGCTTGGTGTGTCCCAGGCTTTAGACTATCTTTCAAACTGATTTCAAGTTTCTATCATCCCTCACCCTCATACGAATTTAGCTCAATGAGTCTCTGGTCCTTTTTCACTAAGGCCTTGTGGGCTCCGGTGTAGTACATGGCTGCCACCTGGCTGTAAAGAGTGAAGCTTCGAGGAGACATGCACTTGTTCTTCAGAATGATGGAAAGCACAGCATCCTGACCAACACATGGTCCATCACCCTGCATGTTGACTTCAATGATCACATCCTTGCTGTAGGACAATGAGTATATGGAGCGTTTGGAGCCATGGCGACAGGCTGTTTCTTCAGCAATTCGTGCCCCATCTGAACCTTATGAATGGGATAAAATAATAAACAATTAAACATAATATTAATATTAAAAGCGCTGCTTTTTAAATGCCGTGCATAAAAACGCCCCTACTTCTAAATATCAATGACAACATGCCACTAAACTGTCAGAAAACTCGCACACCTGAAATCTTTGTTCAAGGAGGTCTATAATAATATAAATATAATAATATAAATAAATAATGAAATGCTTTTTTTGTTTTTATATAAAAAATAAATTAATTTTATATTTTGTCAGAATACATGGCTACTTTTGAATGTCTGTCAATGGAGAAAGATGCTTTTTCCCCACAGCTACGACATCTACCAGCAGTGGCTAACTCTGCATGCTAACCTAATACAGAAACTAAGACATTAGGCTTTAGGAACTAGAGTGATCAATGATGTATGTCAGTAAGGTCCTCTATACAAGAGGTGTGCCAGCTACAGCATGTATGTGTGTGTTTCTGTGATGTACATGTGTAGGTTTTCACCTTCTGGGTGTTTGTAGAGGTGTGTGATATCTACGCGTTGATCTGAGCCAACAGCTTTGGTGCTGATGCAGTGACCGACAGCGTTCTTGTCAACCCGAATAACAGCGAAGTTTTCATTAGCATTACGCTGCCAGTAGACTTTATTGCTGTTCACCTACAACACAAACATTCAGTACACCAGGTTTGTGCATCTGTCCTTTTGCATTCTATTTCAGTTCCTAAACTGAAGCAAGATGCAGAATTGTAAGTTGAAGTTAAGGATGTAGAGTTATACATTTAATTTTTCAATATTAACCAAAACCATGTTATTATAGCATATAGCATATTCCTGAAATATCACAACATCAATAATCGTTTAAATTCTACCCAAAGAAATTTGTACTTTTATGTTTGGTTTGAGGAAAGGAATTAACGTACTCCAGCAAAAAGGAAGGTTGCATCATGTTGAACCTGTCCGCTGCGGATTGCAGCAACTGAGGTGGGGCCGCAGCGAAAGATGTCCTGGCCGGTCAGCTGAGGAGTGGAATCAACCACCTGCCAACCTCCAAAACCAGAAGGCAGGTCTGGACGAGCCATCCAGGCCTCATTCCACACATGGTAGTTCCTACAGAGAAGAATCAACCATCAACAATCAAGAATTGAAATGAACAGTGTTCTTAAAGAAACAGGAATGTTTTTACGCCATATGAACTTACCAGACCGAATAATGGTTTGGATGTTCAATTGGCTCAAATTTCTCATCTAAATAAACATCAGTTGTCAATGAAACATCAGTGTCATGAGCAGAATTGAAGTTTGAGACCGGACGAGTGGGAATGCCCAAACATCTCAAAACTGAGGATAGAGAGATTGAAGAAAGAATTAATGCAATACACATAACCACATAAATTCTCCCAGTCACTTTATTGTTCACTTTTTTACATCCAATATGTTTGACATCTTACTTGTGTTGGTGACTCCAGCGAAGACCCAACACTGTCCATATTTGACAGGTTTTCCTCCACTTTTGTGGTACTGATTTAGGATGGCGCTGCTGCCGCACCAGGATGTAGGAGAAGTTCCATCTGTATAGGTATTTGACCAACTACCCATCATCACGCCTCTGTTGTCATTGGCATTAATCTGTCACAATGATGATGTTATGTCACATTATTCTCATTGTCTAATCAGGTTGTTATCCAGACCCAAAAACCTTGTCTGAAAATGGCTGGAAAACTCACTATTGCAGATGCTACTCTGACCACGTTAACAGGGTCTCCCCATCCTGAGCAAAGTCCACCGCTCTTCTCCAACACAAAGAAACATGCAGCCAAGACTCCTTCATCAAACTAAGAATCACAGAACAAGTCATTAAGAAATGTTTGCATGCACTTTTATGTGCATATGGATGAACGTTTGGCTCTTACTTGACCAAAGTTCCATGTTCTGCAGCCAATCTGCTGATAAGTTCCATAGTAGATTCTGCCCATGTCATTCAGCACATACTCAACTCTCTCCGCCTCATCATTCAGGTACACACAGTCATCTAATAGAGACATTCTTATAAATTAAACAGTGCTTTCTAGTTTTCCCTCATTTTTTGCTCAGCTTCAGGCTTCAGATGTGATTTAAAAACCCACTAAAATGAAAAGAGAATGCAATATCACGTGCACATACTGTACCTTTACACCAGGGGTTGAACAGCATGTAAATATAATTTTCAGGAGTATCTGATGAAGTGGCCTTTCCTCCTGAGCAGTTGGTTATGACAGTGAGTTTGTATCGTCCAATAGAAGCTGTTGACTGAGAGTAAACACACAGCTTAATTCGGTTTTGCATTTGTTCAACAATCCTGGCTTCCCAGCAGTCTTTCTTGAATTCGCTCACTAATGGAACAATCGTGAGTGTCTCGTTCCACGTTGAAGGGATGTTACCTATAAAACACATGACATAAGAAGAGAAAATGATGGTGAGGATATGCCTTTTAGAATAAGAGGTAATTTTGTAATGAATTTCGCTAGTGGTCTCAGACATTTTAGACTTGTTTTGTCTTCTAAATGTACTATACACTGCCCGGCCAAAAAAAAAAAAAAAAAAATGCTGTTTGGATTTAAATAGGCAAATGCTTAAGAATCATTATTGCTGTGATTATTATGTTTCTAACATGTTATATGTTTGGCAACAGTTCTTCTATTCCTAAATGATGGAGTGTGTAACTTTTCATTTCTGAAGCAACCTCAATTTCTTTGAAAGTCATTGGGATGTGCTGGAGTAGACTTTACAGAGTGCTTGACTCTTGCATTGTCAAGATCTTGACCAAAAATTGATGCACCTCTTGATAGAAATAAATGTTGTGAGGTTATTTCCATCAAGAGGTGCCTCAATTTTTGGTCAAGATCTTGTATTGACAATGCAAGAGTCGAGCACTCTGTAAAGTCTCCTCCAGCACATCCCAAAGACTTTCAATGAATTTAAGGTCTGGAAGAAATGAAAAGCTATCAATTAGGGTTAGAGAACTGTTCCCAAACATATAACATGCTAGAAACATAGTAATCACAGCAATAATGATCCAGTCATAGACTCTTAAGTATTTCCCTATTTAATTCCAAACATTGGGCAGGCAGTGTATAATTCTTTAGGTTGTCAGAACGCATCTGGTTGGGTATCAAGATGGCATCTAACTAAAGGCCTAAACTGACATAGTCTCAGCTCCAGATGAAGTTGGTCACAGTTAGGGTTAAAGGGTCGGGACAGCTCAATCCACATCTCAAAACATTGTCCTCTACGGATGATGAGGTGATCGCTAAGATAACGATCCGTGTGATGCTCTAGTCGATTTTGTCCTCTCCTGGATTTGATGAGGTCAACAGAGCAAACCTGCAATGGCAGACCTGAGAAATAGAAAACAGTTGATGATCAGAGTAGGGCAGTCAGTTCATTAGAATTTTTAATCAAATTCATTACATGATATGCTACATATAATTGGCTGATGTAGATCAAAACACATCTTGCATCATGCATTACACTCCAAAGACCTCTTACCATTCACCACAGGCTCCACATGTGTCCACGAGTCTGTGCAACTATGCATAATTCTGGTGGTGACATCCTTGTCCTCCTTGTCATCAGATTTTTGACTCGATTTGAGGTGATTGCAACAGCAATACTCGCAAACAGATGCACTGCCTGCCTCTGTACACTTTTCAGACTCCAGTATAATGGCTTTGAATGACCTTTTACAAGAATACATGATTAGTTAATCATCAGTGATTGATAAAAAACAAAACTCACATAATCAACTATTTGAAAAAAGGTTGTAGAGATTGGGCTCTCAACTCCATACAGGCCTCCGGCTTTCTCAACTTCTTTAACCCTCAAACGAATTTTGGCAACAAAATATGCAAGCGTTCCGCCATGGAATAAAACAATTTAAAAGATAATTGCGACTTTATATCTTGCAATTCTGACTTCTTTTCTCAGAATCGTGAGATAAACTCGCAATTGTGAGAAATTCTGAAGATATGACTTTCTTCTCAGCATTCCGAGTTTATATCTCACAATTCTGACTTTATAACTTGCAATTGCGAGAAAACCTTTTTTATTTTTTATTCAGTGGCGGAAACAAGCTTCCATAACAAAAAACTCAATTAAGGATCCGCATCTTTCTTGTTAATCCTGCCAGAACATATTTATTGCTTTTAGGTTTATCAATTCAGTTACTTATACAGAGATATACAGATAAATGCATAGATTACCTCTTCACATAATCAGGGAAAAACTTATAAACACAATAGACTTCTTGGGCTTCACCTGACCAAATCTTTAAAATCTACCATTTTTTTTTTTAGCAATGAGCAAAATAAAATTAGATCACACAAGCATAAAACAAGTTAATTACTTACATGGTTGTAGTTGTGAACGTCCTGAACGTGTTATCTGAAAGAATTAATAAAGCGATTGTGAAGTTGATCTCTTCTTTTGTTCAACTGTTTCTCTCCTCTGCAGCCCAGTATATATTCACGTCTCTATCTCCACCCCATCCACAGCTCAGAGCTGAAGAGTGTGAAGAATTTCCCATCTGATGAGAGAGAGATTACTGTTTAGGATGAGTCTCACAAGTTAATTGTAACAGGTTATTTAAATACTTCCATCAGCATGAATTTTCAATCCAAAACCATCAAGGTATTAAAGATGGAATGTGTTGCAAATGGCTCCAGTAAATGAATTAATCCACTGGAAAAAAAGAAAAAGGCATTCATCTTCATGGCAATGTCTCATTGACACAGTAATTCCTCACCTAACAGACGCACCAAATTACACATTGTTTGCCTATCAGTAATATAATTACAAACATGCACTGCCTGGCCAAAAAAAAGTTGCTGCTTGGATTTAAAAAGGCAAATACTTAAGAGTCTATGATTTGATCATTATTGCTGTGATTATTATGTTTCTAGCATGTTATATGTTTGGCAACAGTTCTTCTAACCCTAATTGAAGGAGTGTGTAGCTTTTCATTTCTTAAACAACCTTGTAGAAAGACACATCATAGTCATATTTAAGGATGACCATGTCAAGATTCATCAGGCTCAAACTGTTAAAGAATGAGTCCAGACCTTAAATTCATTAGTCATTGGGATGTGCTGGAGGAGACTTTACAGAGTGCTCGACTCTTGCATTGTCAATACAAGATCTTGACCAAAAATGTATGCACCTTTTGATGGAAATAAATGTTGTTGTGATGTTATGTTATATTGTTCATATCATTTTAGAGAAGATCATTGATGTGCAGGAATATCCCAAGATTATGAATTTTGAGCATCTGACAAACAGTAGTGAAATTTGGAACACAAAACACTATATGTATTTGGTTGATAGATTGGTTGATTTATTACTACAGATATAATGCATAAACACATTTTCATTTTAACATTATTTTTCATTTACACTTTCAGCAGTGTTGCAGAGAATAATCAAGCAAAACAATGACTTTCTGAAACATTTTTGACTGCAGTCATCACAATCCAACATACAGTAATCACATCATGTTGTCAATTGCAAGGGCATGAGTCGGCTCGCAGCACGGATCTTCTCAATCCAGTTTGATGACTGGAAAGCGCCCAATCATCTTGTTTCCACATGACTGCCTGCCTTTGCAGTCACCGCTAACATTCTTGACGTCTTGATCATGGCATGACATCAGAGTGCTGCGCTCACAAACAGGCTTGCAGAAAGCCTCTTTTGAATCTCCTGAATCAAGTTTGATAACTGGAAAACGCCCGATCACCTGGCTTCCACATGGTAGCATGCCTTTGCAGTCATCTTTAATATTCTTGCAGGCAACTTGCTGACAATCATAATCAAGGCATGGTGGGATGTAGTTGCAGGGGTTACTGCAAGGATTGTTGCATGCCACTTTCTTGCAGTCGCCCTTACAACCATAATCACAGCATGGTGGGACACAGTTGCAGGATTTAGTGCAAGGTTTAATGCAGCAAGCCACTTTCTTGCAGTTGCTCTTACAACCACATTCGCAGCATGATGGGATGTGGTTGCAAGGGTTGTTGCAAACTGGCACACAGCATGGCACTTTCTTGCAATCCTCCAGTGTAGTGACTGCAAAACGTCCGACTGGGCAACACTTGATGATTGACTTTTCACAAGACATAGTGTGAGCTGCAACAAAAAGACAAAAAGAGTGTGAGAAAGAAAATAAATGGCAAGACAAAAATGTCTTTAAGTAGTTAAACCCTAGTCATTGGATAAAGCCATGTTTCCTAAAAAGCGTTTAGCTACAGAGTTTTGCACTGTTAAAGGGGACATATCATGAAAAACTCTAAAATTTGCATGCATGTTTTCTGGAAGCAAGGATTAAGTGTTGGAAGCAACTCTTCTCTCGCTCTGATGTTCCTCTCCTCTGCAGCCCGGTATATATTCACGTCTTCATCTCCACCCCGTCCACAGCTCAGAGCTGAAGAGTGTGAAGTATTCCCTGTCTCGTGAGAGGGACAGTTTAGTGTTTAGGATGAGTCTCACTTATTTAACTTAAATGCAGCATCAGTGCAATCTTCACATTGTTACATAAGCAAATTGTGTCAATTAAGTAATTATGGGGAGGGAGGTTTAATGAGAAGTAATGAGAGTATAACACAATGCCATTCGTTGTCATCTAGATTAAAATTAAATTTAATTATAAAAGAATTGTCAAGCATTTGTCTATTACTGTACGTCGTCCATAGCATAGTCTCCTGTTGTTTTATATAAACATAAATTAGAAATATAACTAAACCAAAATCAAAATAATGATAATTTGTTCTAACTTCTAATAAAATTTTACATAATCTTATTTGTAGCCTCACTGAAAAACCACAGATGCAGAACATAATAATGTAATTATTTTAAATAGTATCATCATTATGGAGCTGTAAGTCAGCTATCAGTCTTTACTGACTCAAGCCTGCAGTTAATGAACTAGTCATGTTTAATATCAAGAATGCTTGTTAAGTCAAAACGCTTCATTCTACCATAGCCAGTCACACTTCATCATCAATAAGGATGGCATGTGAGGCAAACTGCTCCACTGAATGAATCCTCTGGCAAATTATGTTCTATATGTATCTCACTTAATTAATTAATTGCAACTGAAGGCACACCAAAGTTTGGACTATGTGCTCAAATGGAACAAGTCTAAATTTTCATCTGCGGGACACTATTAGCATGTTAGTCAGGGTTCAAGGCGCCAAATGCGAGTACAGATCAGCGTTGAAATGGTACTTTTTAAAATGGATTTTGACAATGTATGGTGGTGAGAATGTGAGATGAGATCATCAAATAGCAATGGTTGTGATGTAATTATATAGGCTAGAGTCTGATGCAGAGGCGTTTCTAGAGATTTATATTTTCAGTGATGGAACAAAAACAGTGTATAAAATGTAAGTTACTTAATGTTAACTTCTTGTTTGTTTAATCACAATATATCACATTTGCCTGTACTGTATTCAGGGAAATATCTGCACAACTTGCTCTTGTGCTGTTGCTTAACTATCGTTATAGGCTATAAATCAGCAACTGATTGGGGCTTTTTTTCTCCCCCATAACTTGAATTTTGTGGACATTTTTGTTAACTTTGATGGCATTTTTGCCTCAAGCCACCGCTAATTTCAGACCCTGGTGTACGTGAATGAAATAGCATACCATTTCGAGAAAGAAAATTAATGTAAAATTAAAACAATTTAATAGAAAAGTTTTTACTTATCTGTAAATCACTATTTACTGTTAAATTAATTTCTAAAAGTTTTCTGGTTTAAAAATTACAGATTTCTTCAGCTTATATATATATATATATATATATATATATATATATATATTAGTGCTGCCAATGTTAACGCGTTAATGCATGCGATTAATTAATTGTCATTAAAAACATTAAAGCAATTAACGCAGTATCCGTTTTTTTCTGTCATCCTTTGGCTAGCATTACAATATATGATCACGCTCTTATTCATGCAAATGCTTTTGAACCATTTAAACGCACCAAAATTCACATCTGTGAATGTCCTGTCACACACGATGCACAGAAAGAAGCGCGCCAGAATCAAGTTCTCTGTCACGCTTGAACGAACAATAACACACACAATAATGCCAAAAATATCTGCTTTGTCGAGTATCCTCATAAGTGCAGCCTTGAATGAGTTAAATAATGTCTTAAAATGAAAGTAAAGAGCTGTGAGAAAGTGGGACGCGTGTGAGATCAACGTCATGTGCAGCAGCGGCAGCTCTTAAAGTGACAGCAACCACTAATGCCGTCTGTCATTGAAGATAATGAAAGAACAAAGGTAACAGAGAAAATTACTGACTGCTGTTGACTAAAGAACTTTTGTAGCTTTAATAATGATTAATCTATATTTAATTTAGGCCATAAATTATGCAGTGCAGACTGTTTGGTAACTTTATTCAATTTCTGTATTTTTCCTATCTGTTAGACAGGTAGGAAGGGCGCAGGTAAATATGACATGTATTATGGGTTTATGTGAGGATTGTTCTAAGTTCACTTAAATTAAAAGTTGTTATATTTTTGAAGCCTAATAAATGTAAAAAATTATATAGCTTTCAATTTCACTGTACTACGGAAGAGGATTAGGGCCAAGCAATAATAAAAAAATAAAACCATCTCGAGATTAAAGTTGTTAAATTTCGTGAAAAAACTCGTTAAATTTCGAGAAAAAAGTCGAGATAAAATGTTGAGAATAAACTCATTAAATTACAAGAAAAAACTCATTAAATTTCGAGAAAAAAGTCGAGATAAAATGTTGAGAATAAAGTCATTAAATTACGAGAAAAAAGTCATTAAATTATGAGAACAAATTCGTTAAATTATGAGAAAAATGTCGTTAAATTTCGAGAAAAAAGTCGAGATAAAATGTTGAGAATAAACTCATTAAATTATGAGAAAAAAACTCATTAAATTACAAGAAAAAACTTGTTAAATTTCGAGAAAAAAGTTGAGATAAAATGTTGAGAATAAACTCATTAAATTATGAGAAAAAAACTCATTAAATTACAAGAAAAAACTTGTTAAATTTCGAGAAAAAAGTCGAGATAAAATGTTGAGAATAAACTCATTAAATTATGAGAAAAAAACTCATTAAATTACAAGAAAAAACTTGTTAAATTTCGAGAAAAAAGTCGAGATAAAATGTTGAGAATAAACTCATTAAATTACGAGAAAAAAACTCATTAAATTACAAGAAAAAACTCGTTAAATTTCGAGAAAAAAGTCGAGATAAAATGTTGAGAATAAAGTCATTAAATTACGAGAAAAAAGTCATTAAATTACGAGAACAAATTCGTTAAATTATGAGAAAAATGTCGTTAAATTTCGAGAAAAAAGTCGAGATAAAACGTTGAGAATAAACTCGTTAAATTACGAGAAAAAAAATCATTAAATTTCGAGAAAAAAGTTGAGATAAAATGTCTCATTAAATTATGACTTTATTCTCAACATTTTATCTCGACTTTTTTCTCGAAATTTAACGAGTTTCTTCTTGAAATTTAACAACTTTAATCTCAAGATGGTTTTATTTTTTATTATTGCTTGGCCCTAATCCTCTTCCGTACTGTAATGTTGAATGGCTATAATTCATGTTTAAAATTGGGGGGGAAATTGCGATTAATCACAGAAAAGAAATGTGATTAATCGAGTTTTTTTAATCGTTTGACAGCATTAATATATATATGAATATATATATATATATATATATATATATATATATATATATATTTATATATATATATATATATATATATATATATATATATATATATTTTTTTTTTTTTTTTTTTTTTTTTTTCAGGTCGGTTTTTAGTCAGATTTTCCTTTTTTGTCTTTGGCTATGCACCGTGTTTTCTAAATTGAGTGTCAAATAAGTTTTCCTCTGTGGAGAAAGATGTGAAAGGAACAATGTTTTGATGCTTTTTCATATTGAATATGATTTTGTTGTATAACAGATCTGTTTACAGTGTATTCAGGGTTGTAGGCCTATTAATGTTTCTCTAATATTGTGGTTGTTAAGGGGGTGTGTTACAAAATATTAAACCAACGCAATTAATTAAGATAGGACAGTCTAGATACATATATATTTTTTATTTTTGCAGATTCTTTTTGTCTTGGGTGTCCTTTTTTAAAGTTTTTATTGTAAAATGTGAAAATATGGATCAGTACCACATTCTGTGCTGATCTCTACATTTGATTTCAGTTACACAAGTGCATGTTTAGTACTGCAGAAATAATCCATCCACATGTACACAGTTTCTTTTTAAAGTTTTTATTGGTCATTTGTTATTTCTTTGTATTTTTAGCCTAATTTGTCCAGTTACATTAAATGTTAAAATTCAACAATAACTTCCCTTATTCTTTTAAACAGAAGAACCTGAGGACTGAAACATCACAGTCCAACATAATCACAGCTTTCTGTCAGTTAGTGGCAAAGGCAGCTGATCACAAACCGGTGTGCAGCACACGCCCTTCCACTTACTGACCGGGAATGAGACTGACACTTCATTTCCACATGTTCTCCTGCATTCATCCTGGATGATCGTCTTGACCCCATGATCATGGCATGACGTCAGGTTGCTGCAAGGGTTATGCTGACAAACTGGCTTGAAGCAGCCGCACACCTGCCGTCCACACGCTCCACTGCACTTACAGTCATCCTGGACGACCTCAGCCTTACGACCACAGCAGGACACACAGCTGCAATCAGCCTTACGACCACAGCGTGTCTCACAGCTGCATGGGTTCTTGTGAACAGGAGCGCAGCACTTCACTTTGCTGCAGTCGTCTGACTGTAGTTGAACAACTTGGAAACGTCCAACTCCATAACAGTTGTTGATGGACGATTTATCACAAGACATAGTGTGAGCTGAAACAGTTGAAAGGAGAGATTGTGAGAAAATCAGCTTTTTGAATGGCTTGATTTTCTAAGTTGAATACTTACATTTTCAGTCCTTTTCCCTGATTGTATTTGAATAATGGCCCGTGTCTCTGTGTTTTCAGAGTCTCGCTGGATGCAACTCTTTGTTTGCTCTGATTTTTCTCTCACAAGCAACCCGGTATATATATTCACATCTTCATCTCCACCCCATCCAGCTCAGAGCTGAAGAATTCTCTGTTTCATGTAAGGGCGGGTTTAGAATTTAGAATATTCTCACTTATTTAAACTTAAATACAGTAGTAGTGCAATCTTTACAGTGTTACATAAGAGAAAAAGATTGTTTCACTTGCTATTATATTTAACTTAGATAAGTGTATTTAACATTACATAAATGAACGTGTGAGTCATTTCAGTGATAATGGGAAAGGTTTAACAAGAAGTAAAAATATACCTCAGCTTTAACCTTAGAGAATTAAAAGGTTAAAGAACAAATTAAAGGGATAGTTCACCAAAAAGATGTACATTATCCCATGATTTACTCACCCTCAAGCCATCCTAAGTGTATATGACTATCTTCTTTCAGATGCACACAATCAGAGTTGTATTAAAAAATATCCTGGCTTTTCCAAGCTTTATAATGGGAGCGAATGGGGGGGGGGCGAGATTTTGAAGTCCAAAAAAGCGCATCCGTCCATCATAAAAGTAATCCATACGACTCCAGTGGGTTAATAAAGGCTTTCTGACACAAAAATATGGAAAAGTATCCATATTTATACATTTATAAACCATAATCATGGGCTTCTGGCAATGGCCGTACACGAGTCTAAGAATGACCTCTGACCTGACGCATGATGTATTGACAAACGTGGAAGTTCAGAGGATAGAGCAAAACAAAATGCCCATCAAGAATTAGAAGTCTAAAACGAGAATTTTTAATGAGAAATGTCAGATGAGCTTGAGTTTGTTGCCCAGCCCTATTTGATTGAACCACGAAAGTCGTCTAAGCTTACGCTACTCCTACGTCATATGTCGGGTCAGAGGTCACTGTTCCGGCGGAACTCGACTCGCGTACATCTGTTGCCGGAAGCCAGTGATTATAGTTTATAAAGTTTTTAATATTGATATTTTTCTTACAAAAACACATCGCTTCGCTTCAGAAGGCCTTTATTAACAGCCTGGAGTCATGTGGGTATCTTTTATGATGGATGGATGCATTATTTTTGGGCTTCAAAATCTTGAGCCCCATTCACTCCCATTATAAAGCTCGGAAGAGTCAGGATATTATTTAAAGGTGCACTATGTAAGATTTTCTGTCCACTAGAGGTCACTAGAGGCCTATTCAAAACAAAGGCGTAGCTTGATGACGCCAAGTTTGAGAGCAGAATCTTGGGACATGTGGTCTTCACCTCAACGGCTGGTGGAAAAGAATAGGAATAGGACTCGGGCAGAAATCATGTTCATGGATGCGATTATTAACATTACTGTAGTATGAAGCAGAGCAGGAGCGAGTGTTGTGGAGCTGAACGAGGAGCTGGTGCGATTGCGCAACACATGCCTCACGAGCAGCGGGACTTTTATTATGCCACAGTCACCGGCGCCGCTTCTGCTTTTCCGGTCATGAGTATGAGGTAACACAGCTCTGTTTATCATATTAGATACATTTGAGTGTGTTGAAAATGTTATAACGTTACTCTGAGCGTTCGCTCAACAGCTGCTGTGAGACACTTGTTGCACACAATAGTTTTCTGTCTATAAATATATCAAAACAGTTGTTCCCTTGTCTATTAAAATATGTAAATATTAAAGCGTCTTTGGTGTTTCCATGGTTTCTACAAAATAAAACCGGAAACCGAGGGTAACGCGGGTATGACGCAATTGACAGGCGACTCCTCACACGTCCCGGAGCCTTGGTTACAATTGCAATTTTCTCATGATTTACAAATAGTTGTAAACATTTGGGATATTGTACTGTAAGTACTCAAGTGAACAAAATATATAACACTGGCCTAGTGGTTTTTGGATATTTTACTGCAAAATTCTTACATATTGTAAGTTATATAGTTTTCATTTTTGGGTGAACTATGCCTTTAAACAACTAAAATCTTTTCTACGTATTGCATACAGTATAAAAACATAATAATTTGAGAATAAATGCTCTTTAGTTTGTAACTTTATTTACTACTGCATCACATGGAGATTCCACACATGCTTGCTATACATTAAACTACATTTAACTAATTACTTTTGAGTAAACATCCATTCCCATTGTGATCAAAAAATGACACTCTCTGTTATGTAACGCTGTCAAGATTGCACTAATGCTGTACTTAAAATTAAATAAGTGAGACTCATCATAAACACTAAACTCTCCCTCCCAGGCATGAGACGGAGAAATTCTTCACACTCTTCAGCTCTGAGCTGTGGACGGGGTGGAGATAAAGACGTGAATATATACCGGGCAGCTCAGGAGAGAAACATCAGAGTGAGAGAAGAGTTAGTCCGCGTACAATAACTCAAGACTGAACACATGTAAGTATTCAACTCATCTCTTTTATTTAGATTTTAAAAGATAACAATTGGCATTGTGTGTTTTCTTGCTATTCATCAATCTATCATTTCTATGGTTTCAGCTCACACTATGTCTTGTGAAAAGTCGTCCATCAACAACTGTTATGGAGTTGGACGTTTCCAAGCCGTTCAACTACAGTCAGACGCCTGCAGCACAGTGAAGTGCTGCGCTCCTGTTCACAAGAACCCATGCAGCTGCGAGACACGCTGTGGTCGTAAGGCTGATTGCAGCTGTGTGTCCTGCTGTGGTCATCCAGGATGAATGCAGGAGAACATGTGGAAATGAAGTGTCAGTCTCATTCCCGGTCAGTAAGTGGAAGGGCGTGTGCTGCACACCGGTTTGTGATCAGCTGCCTTTGCCACTAACTGACAGAAAGCTGTGATTATGTTGGACTTTGATGTTTCGGTCCTCAGATTCTTCGGTTTAAAAGAATAATGAAGCAGAAATTGAATGGAGCTGAAAACTTGATTAGAATTATGAAAAAAATAAAATATTAAAAAGAAAATGTGAGTGCATGGTTTATTTCTGCAGTATCAAACATGCAATGTTACTTAAAGGGGTCCTATCATTTTTTTTTTCCATATTCATCTTTCTTTAGTGTGTACTGATGCCTTTTATTTTGTCCAAATGGAAAACTATCAGTGTGTCAGGTACCATCAACCAACCTGGCAAAATGACCCCATATTAAACCCCAAACAGGTTCTTATACTACTCTGAGTTTATTTTGCTATAACTATCCTTGTCCTGCTTATTACAATTATGAAGGAACCAATTTACATATTCATAGAACTGTGTAGGGCCATACAAAGATAGGTTCAAGTGTACTAAATATTTTTTTAATACAGAGATAGTATGTTAAAAGCACATTTTAGTTCATATTCATGGTGTCTATCAATAGCACAATTGAGTTGTCCCAAAAATGAAAATTCTGTCATTAAATTAAATAATTTTTTTGGTGAACTAACCCTTTAAGATTATCCTAATTTTTAGTATATTAAAGGATTAGTTCACTTTCAAAAAAAAATTCTGATAATTTACTCACCCCCATGTCATCCAAGATGTTCATGACTTTCTTTCATCAGTCGAAAAGAAATTAAGGTTTTTGATGAAAACATTCCAGTATTATTCTCCTTATAGTGGACTTCAATGGAACCCAAACGGTTGAAGGTCAAAATTACAGTTTCAGTGCAGCTTCAAAGAGCTTTAAACAATACCAGACGAGGAATAAGGGTCTTATCTAGAGAAACCATCGCTCATTTTCGAAAAAAAGGAAATGTATATGCTTTATAAACACCAATGATCGCCTTGAACGTGCTTCTGCTTTCCATATTCTTCAGAAAGCTTATGCTGTATGTCCTACACCTTCCCTATTCTACTTACGGAAAAAACTTAAAAACAAAAAACTGGCGCTGCGTTCGTTCCATAAGTAGAATAGGGAAGGTGTAGGACATACAGCATAAGCTTTTTGAAGAATACGGAAAGCGGAAGCACTTGGAAGGCAATCATTTGTTTATATGAAGCATATAGATTTACATTTTTTTCGAAAATGACAGATCATTTCTCTAGATAAGTCCCTTATTCCTCGTCTGGCTGAAGGTCAAAATTACAGTTTCAGTGCAGCTTCAAAGAGCTTTAAACTATTAAAGCTCTTCAACAGTTTGGTGCCCATTGAAGTCCACTATATGGAGAATAATCCTGGAATGTTTTCATCAAAAACCTTCATTTCTTTTCGACTGAAGAAAGAAGGACAAACATCTTGGATGACATGGGGGTGAGTAAATTATCAGGAAAAATGTATTTGATGTGTATGGAATGAAAATAAAAACACCATTTTCATAACTATGTGTGTATCATGTTACCAGAGAAGTCATGTCATCATCAGTGTGGTTTAAGGAGCTGATTCTTTTATTTTAGGTTGCAGTCATGTCACATTTTCGAGGCACAGCACGAATATGGAAAGGTTCAGGAGCAGAAGCGATGCCAACTGTCCTTTTGAGACTCAGCGTTTGTCCCTCAGGTGGCAGGAAGGTAAAACGCTGCATCAGCGAGATAAAGAAGAGGAAGAGCTCCATACGAGCGAGCTGCTCACCTGGACACATCCGTTTACCTGGAAATCACAGTCTGGATCAGTAAAACTGAGGTAAACTTTATAAAAATCTCATTTTAGTGTATATTAATTTATATACACTTAAAAAAAAAATGAAATCACAGAAAAATGTGTCACGGTTTCCACAAAAATATGCAGCAACTCAACTGTTTTCAACATTGATAATAATCAGAAATGTTTCTTGAGCAGCAAATCATCATATTAGAATGATTTCTGAAGGATCATGTGACACTGAAGACTGGAGTAATGATGCTGAAAATTCAGCTTTGATCACAGAAATAAATTACATTTTACAAGATATTATAATAGAAAACAGTTCTTTTAAAATTTAAAAATATTTCACAATATTTGTTTTTTTTTTGTCAAATAAATGCCTTGATAAGCAGAAGAGACTTCTCAAATAAAAATAAATACTGATCCCTAATATTTGAACAATAGTGTGTGCATATATACACACACACACACACACACACACACACACACACACACACATATATTTATATATCTATCTATCTATACATATATATAGTTATAGTTTATATATTACATATTCCTTATGACCTATACCTATTGAAAAGGGGATGAATTTTTCTCTCTTCAAAAATTTGCCATTTTCATCCAGAAAGTGTGCAGGATTGAATTCATATGGAGTGCTGTACTCATTCTTATCCTCTAGGATTGGCTTCAGCATTGGCAGCACCATCACACCCTGTCACATGACAAAACATTACAAACATTAAACAGTGTTTACTGAAATATGATCAAGTTATGGCTACACTAACCAAATGTAACTAAAATTAATCCTTGTGTGTCAATTTTAAAAAGTTACTCTGAAGTCTTTAGAGGACAAAAATGTCTGTATCAAAAAAAAGAGAGCACAGACTTGAGTTTGGTCTTATTTTAAAGAAGACCCTTGGCCGATTATTGTTAAAGTTCAAGTGGAAAAAAAAATGTTATAGAGGTTGTAGTTTACTAAAATGTTTTATGAACAATTTTTATATAAAATATATGCTTTAAAAACATGTTTATGTCAAGAGCCATAAATCTAAAGTTTTGTTCCAAATTTGAAGTTGAGATCTCAAAACCACACTCTGACACCCATGCCAACACACTCACTTTATAGCTGCATAAATTATCCACTTACCTCTATAATAAATAGATTTCAATGGCGACATTGCTGTCCTTTAAGGATTAGTTCACCCAAAAATGAAATTTCTGTCATTATTTACTCACCCTCATGTCATTTCAAACCTGTAAGACCTTCGTTCATCTTCAGAACACAAATTAAGATATTTTTGATGAAATCCGAGAGATATATGACTCATCAATAGACAGCAATATAATCACCACTTTCAAGGTCCAAAAAAAGGTACTAAAGGCATCGTTAAAACAGTAGATGTGACTGTAGTGGTTTAAAGGTGCCCTAGAACCAGTTTTTACAAGATGTAATATAAGTCTAAGGTGTCCCCTGAATGTGTCTGTGAAGTTTCAGCTCATAATACCCCATAGATTTTTTTTAATTAATTTTTTAACTGCCTATTTTGGGGCATCATTAACTATGCACCGATTCAGCGCGCGGCCCCTTTAAATCTCTCGCTCCCTGCCCACAGAGCTCGCGACTATAATACATTGCATTTACAAAGTTCACACAGCTAATATAACCCTCAAATGGATCTTTACAAGATGTTCGTCATGCATACTGCATGTATGCGTCGGATCATGTGAGTATAGTATTTATTTGGATGTTTACATTTGATTCTGAATGAGTTTGAGGCTATATGCTCTGTGGCTAAAGCTAACATTACACACTGTTGGAGCGATTTATAAAGAATGAAGTTGTGTTTATGAATTATACAGACTGCAAGTGTTTAAAAATGAAAATAGCGACAGCTCTTGTCTCCATGAATACAGTAATAAACGATGGTAACTTTAAAGGGATAGTTCACCCAAAAATGAAAATTTGATGTTTATCAGCTTACCCCCAGTGCATCCAAGATGTAGGTGACATTTTTTCTTCAGGCGATCACAAATGATGATTTTTAACTGCAACCGCTGCCCTCTGTCATTCAAATAATTGCAGTAGATGGGAACTTCATCTATAAGAGTGCATAAACCTTGCTTAGACAAATCCAAATGAAACCCTGCGGCTCGTGACGACACATTAATGTCCTAAGACACGAAACGATTGGTTTGTGTGAGAAACCGAACAGTATTTATATCATTTTTTACCTCTAATACACCACTATGTCCAACTCCGTTCAGCTTCCGGTTAGTGAGATCTGATCGCGCTCTGACAACGGAAGTGATGTCTCGCGCTCATTGAAGTATATGGGCGAGACATCACTTCCGTCATCACAACGCGTTTTTTGACCTCACTAGCAGGAAGCTGAACGGAGTTGGACATAGTGGTGTATTAGAGGTAAAAAATGATATAAATACTGTTCGGTTTCTCACACAAACCGATCGTTTCGTGTCTTAGGACATTAATGTGTCGTCACGAGCCGCAGGGTTTCATTTGGATTTGTCTAAGCAAGGTTTATGCACTCTTATAGATGAAGTTCCCATCTACTGCAATTATTTGAATGACAGAGGGCAGCGGTTGCAGTTAAAAATCATCATTTGTGATCGACTGAAGAAAAAATGTCACCTACATCTTGGATGCACTGGGGGTAAGCTGATAAACATCAAATTTTCATTTTTGGGTGAACTATCCCTTTAACCACATTTAACAGTACATTAGCAACATGCTAACGAAACATTTAGAAAGACAATTCACAAATATCACTAAAAATATCATGATATCATGGATCATGTCAGTTATTATCGCTCCATCTGCCATTTTTTGCTGTTTTCCTTACTTGCTTACCTAGTCTGATGATTCAGCTGTGCACAGATCCAGACGTTAATACTGGCTGGCATATGCAAATATCGGGGGCGTGCATATTAATGATACAGACTGTTACGTAACAGTCGGTGTTATGTTGAGATTTGCCTGTTCTTCTGAGGTCTTTTAAACAAATGAGATTTATATAAGAAGGAGGAAACAATGGTGTTTGAAACTCACTGTATGTCATTTCCATGTACTGAACTCTTGTTATTCAACTATGCCAAGATAAATTCAATTTTTGATTCTAGGGCACCTATAACAATGTTATGAAGTGACGAGAATACCTTTTATGTGCAAAAACAAAACAAAAATAATGACTATTAAAAAATCTTTCTGGACCTTGAAAGTGTTGATTATTTTGCTGTCTATGGACGAGTCATATACCTCTCGGATTTCATCAAAAATATCTTAATTTGTGTTCTGAAGATGAACGAAGGTCTTACGGGTGTGGAACGACATGAGGGTGAGTAATTAATGACAGAATTTTCATTTTTGGGTGAACTAACCCTTTAAGGTCCTGAGTGTAACCATTTTGTGTATCTAGTGTAAAATAGATTTGTTAAAGGAAATGAGGGTAAAATATTAAAATTCCAATAAAAATACACAATTCTGCCAAAATTTATGCAGCTGGCAAAAAAAAAGAGATATGTATCATTTTCAGTTTTAAGGGTTAACTCAAAGAAAAACTCATTCTCCATTCTTCCATAATCCGTGAATTTGTGCTGGTTTAAATCCTGTACAGTGTTATAATGCAGCAGCTAATGAAAATAATCATTGAGAAAGCATGCCACTAACAGTATTTTTTGACTCACCTTTGGAATGATGCATCCTGCTACTGTGGTGTCTTTGCTGGCAACTCTCGGTGGAATAAAGGCAAGAACATTTGCGAACCTCTGAACCTCATGCATCACAGCGTAGGTGTACGGCAGATGCGTCCTGTCTTCCATCAACGGCTGGCGTGTCTGTCCAATCACCTGATCGATCTCAGACTGGACTTTCTCTATGGAAAGCCAACATGCAGAGTATAAGTACACTTGTGGACACATTTGCCTAACAAGTTGGTCACAGGAGCGGAGCGGCCCACCTTGCACATCTGGATACTTGGCCATGTAGAGTAAAGCCCAGCTGAGTGATTTAGCAGTGCTTTCTGTTCCTGCTCCAAACAGATCCAACACACAGTGGATCAGGTTCTCCTCTGTGAACTCTGCCTCGCTGTCTTTACACTGGGAATGATGGGAAGATGATTCGACCATGGACAGAAAGAGGGGTTAAACACAGAGACAAAAAAGTAAATGGAACGTAAAAATATGGAATGCGTTTTGCTTGTTTCACTTGACTTCATTTGATATACACGAATTATAAGTGTACAAAAACTCAAGAAAACCCTTAAAATGAAAATCAGAAATGAAGATTTCCTAAAACCAGTTACCCTCTCAATTTCATCCAGATAACAGTCAATGTAGTCTCTAGGGCTGGATGGGTTTCGGTCCTTTTTGTGTTTCCTGATTTCCTCCTGAAAAAAGAGCTTAAGCTTGGAAAGGTTGGCAAACGCAGTTTGGTGCTTTCCTGGCAGCAAGGACATCACAGCGGGAAATGTGTTGTACAACTGTTGAGGGACAAATACATCTGGTTATCAGTATTTCATAAACCTTTGCCATAAAGAAACTTATTTAGTAAATTTCACATTTTAGTGCATGTACTGAAATAACTGACCAGAAAAAATATTTCAGTATCACTGATCTCACTTAGTAAAGTCAACAAAATAAAAAATTGATCATCATGTTCCTGGACTTTACAAATTACAATTTAGACATTCATCATAGCTGGGTAAACTTTTAGTGGTAAATGGAAACTACAACTTTTGCATCCACTTTTGCTCAAATTGCAAAAGAAAAGAACAAAATATTATATGTTATAAATGTCTTTAAAATTTTCCAACATGCGCTGTAAGCGGTCGACCAATCACAACACACTGAGCCATCTCAACCAATCAGAGCAGAGCAAGCTCTCGGTAAGGCGGGGTTTAGAGAGACTCCTTTATCGAATTGATTCAGACACTGTGAGAAAAAGTGATGCTGCAATGTTTATTATGAGAAAAATAAAGTGTTTTTGAAATCATGTATATTCTAGGAGACTCCAAAACACTTGGAAACTTCACAGTCTGTGAAAAAGGTAAATTTGGTCTCGTACCCGGCCCCAGACGTTGATGGGCAGCTTGAAGGTGTCATCTGAATACTGCAACAGCTCATGAAAATGTTGGTTGTCGTACTCGAACTTGTAGCCAAAAACCATGCTGCATATTATATTGCCCACCGCATAGGTCAAGATGTGATGAGGGTTGAATGGCAAACCTTGGAAAGCAAAAGAGAGAAAGAACGGTTACGGCTGCAAACCGTGCTTTCAAATCTTTGACTGTAGAGAGCAGTATGTACTTGTAGTCTGTTCAGATGTATTAATTAATGCAGAAATGGTGCTCACGGACCTTGCTTGGTTTGAAAGGCACTACAGACGAAGTGGCACTCCTGCAGGATGGAGTTTTCTAGAGTTTTCTTGCCCACACCAAAATACTTCAGTGTTGCCAGAGCAAAACGCCTCTGCTGACGCCACATGTGCCCACCGGAGAAGATCAGACCTACATTTAAAGAGATAAAAAGAGCAAAATCTATGATTACTAAAGTGTATTCCCTTGAGGCTATGTAAACACCCTTTTTGCAAGTGAAATCGGTAACAGCTAATACTCAGAGCCTGCGAATTTGCAGGAATATTGTTTCCAATATTTGCGTTGCCCAGTCCTTCAGTATCTATACTTTGCAAAACTGTGTTACACTCTGACAGTAACAAATCAGTCTGTGCTGAAATCTGCCACACAAACCTTTAAGGTCCAATTGACCCTTTCGCTGGGAGTTTGATTGACAAGCCATCTAACCAATCATAATGCCGAATCTGCCATTTTGTCCGACAAAGCACTCAGGAGTTAGATTAACCTCGGTGGACTTGAAAAATGGTGTGTATTTACGTCTTTCCGCATTTGAAACAACATTCCTTCTCATGTTCATTCATGTTTATTTGATGCTATAAATGAACTAGTAGGAAGAGATGATCGGTTCACTAGCCTCTTGAGCTCTTGAGGCGCTACAGCAATCTGTCACGACACATTAAAAAGCCACAAAACTTTTTTTTATTGTTCGAATTTCTTAAATTACACAACTTGAAAGCTGGGACTTTGTTTAATATCATAAGTAACCTGCTCTATCTTGTCTGTCGATGTGCTGTCAGTGTCCTCTTTGCTCTGCAATGTATTTTTCACTCTGTGGCATGACAGCGCCATGGCTTGTTGGACAAAGCAATGGTAACTAAGGGGGGCGGGTCTTTGCGAAGGGTCAATTGTGCTAATAAATTTGGTTCCTTCAATGGTTAGTTTCAACAATAAAAATGCTGTCATATTTTCTCACCCTCATGTTGTTCAAAACCCATTAGACTTTCGTTCATCTTTGAAACACAAATGAAGATCTTTTTGAAAAATCTGAAAACAGCTACGCAACTACCACTCGGATGCTTCAAAAAGTTCACAAACAGATCATAAAACTAATCCATATGAATCAAGTGGTTTAGTCCAAATTTTCTGAAGAGACTCAATTGCTATATGTATGCAGATTGAATTTAGGCTTTTATTCACATATAAACATTGATCAGCAAACATAAACAGAAGCTTAATCGAACCTGCTTGAGGCATGAGAACAAACCTCTTCTGGTTCTCTCTGGTTCTCATTGGTTCTTGCTGAAGCTCAAATGTGCTGCGTAACAAGAATGAACCTCATTGGTTCTTGAGGAAGCTCAAATGTGCTGTGTAACACGAGAATGAACCTCACTGGTTCTTGAGGAAGCTCAAATGTGCTGCGTAACACGAGAATGAACCTCGTTGGTTCTTGCTGAAGCTCAAATGTGATGCGTAACACGAGAATGAACCTCACTGGTTCTTGCTGAAGCTCAAACGTGCTGCGTAACACATGAATGAACCTCATTGGTTCTTGCTGAAGCTCAAATGTGCTGCGTAACACGAGAATGAACCTCATTGGTTCTTGCTGAAGCTCAAATGTGCTGCGTAACACGAGAATGAACCTCATTGGTTCTTGCTGAAGCTCAAACGTGCTGCGTAACACGAGAATGAACCTCATTGGTTCTTGCTGAAGCTCAAACGTGCTGCGTAACACAAGAAAGAACCTCATTGGTTTTTGCTGAAGCTCAAACGTGCTGCGTAACACGAGAATGAACCTCATTGGTTCTTGCTGAAGCTCAAATGTGCTGCGTAACACGAAAGAACCTCATTGGTTCTTGCTGAAGCTCAAATGTGCTGCGTAACACGAGAATGAACCTCATTGGTTCTTGCTGAAGCTCAAATGTGCTGCGTAACACGAGAATGAACCTCTTTGGTTCTTGCTGAAGCTCAAATGTGCTGCGTAACACATGAATGAACCTCATTGGTTCTTGCTGAAGCTCAAATGTGCTGCGTAACACATGAATGAACCTCTTTGGTTCTTGCTGAAGCTCAAATGTGCTGCGTAACACGAGAATGAACCTCATTGGTTCTTGCTGAAGCTCAAATGTGCTGCGTAACACGAGAATGAACCTCTTTGGTTCTTGCTGAAGCTCAAATGTGCTGCGTAACACATGAATGAACCTCATTGGTTCTTGCTGAAGCTCAAATGTGCTGCGTAACACATGAATGAACCTCTTTGGTTCTTGCTGAAGCTCAAATGTGATGCGTAACACGAGAATGAACCTCATTGGTTCTTGCTGAAGCTCAAATGTGCTGCGTAACACATGAATGAACCTCTTTGGTTCTTGCTGAAGCTCAAATGTGATGCGTAACACATGAATGAACCTCTTTGGTTCTTGCTGAAGCTCAAATGTGCTGCGTAACACGAGAATGAACCTCATTGGTTCTTTCTGAAGCTCAAATGTGCTGCGTAACACATGAATGAACCTCATTGGTTCTTGCTGAAGCTCAAATGTGATGTGTAACACGAGAATGAACCTCATTGGTTCTTGCGGAAGCTCAAATGTGATGCGTAACACATGAATGAAGCTCACTGGTTCTTGCTGAAACTCAAACGTGCTGCGTAACAAGAATGAACCTCATTGGTTCTTGAGGAAGCTCAATTGTGCTGCGTAACACGAGAATGAACCTCATTGGTTCTTGCTGAAGCTCAAACGTGCTGCGTAACAAGAATGAACCTCATTGGTTCTTGAGGAAGCTCAATTGTGCTGCGTAACACGAGAATGAACCTCATTGGTTCTTGCTGAAGCTCAAATGTGCTGCGTAACACGAGAATGAACCTCATTGGTTCTTGCTGAAGCTCAAATGTGATGCGTAACACGAGAATGAACCTCATTGGTTCTTGCTGAAGCTCAAATGTGATGCGTAACACATGAATGAAGCTCACTGGTTCTTGCTGAAGCTCAAATGTGATGCGTAACACATGAATGAACCTCATTGGTTCTTGCTGAAGCTCAAATGTGATGCGTAACACATGAATGAACCTCATTGGTTCTTGCTGAAGCTCAAACGTGCTGCGTAACAAGAATGAACCTCATTGGTTCTTGCTGAAGCTCAAACGTGCTGCGTAACACGAGAATGAACCTCGTTGGTTCTTGCTGAAGCTCAATTGTGCTGCATAACACGAGAATGAACCTCATTGGTTCTTGAGGAAGCTCAAATGTGCTGCGTAACATGAGAATGAACCTCGTTGGTTCTTGCTGAAGCTCAAATGTGCTGCATAACACAAGAATGAACCTCATTGGTTCTTGCTGAAGCTCAAATGTGCTGCGTAACACGAGAATGAACCTCATTGGTTCTTGCTGAAGCTCAAACGTGCTGCGTAACACGAGAATTAACCTCATTGGTTCTTGCTGAAGCTCAAATGTGCTGCGTAACAAGAATGAACCTCATTGGTTCTTGCTGAAGCTCAAATGTGCTGCGTAACACGAGAATGAACCTCGTTGGTTCTTGCTGAAGCTCAATTGTGCTGCGTAACACAAGAAAGAATGTCATTGGTTCTTGCTGAAGCTCAAATGTGCTGCGTAACATGAGAATGAACCTCGTTGGTTCTTGCTGAAGCTCAAATGTGATGCGTAACACATGAATGAACCTCATTGGTTCTTGCTGAAGCTCAAATGTGATGCGTAACACATGAATGAACCTCATTGGTTCTTGCTGAAGCTCAAACGTGCTGCGTAACAAGAATGAACCTCATTGGTTCTTGCTGAAGCTCAAACGTGCTGCGTGACACGAGAATGAACCTTGTTGGTTCTTGCTGAAGCTCAAACGTGCTGCGTAACACGAGAATGAACCTCGTTGGTTCTTGCTGAAGCTCAAATGTGCTGCATAACACGAGAATGAACCTCATTGGTTCTTGCTGAAGCTCAAACGTGCTGCGTAACACAAGAATGAACCTCATTGGTTCTTGCTGAAGCTCAAATGTGCTGCGTAACACGAGAATGAACCTCATTGGTTCTTGCTGAAGCTCAAACGTGCTGCGTAACACGAGAATGAACCTCACTGGTTCTTGCTGAAGCTCAAATGTGCTGCGTAACAAGAATGAACCTCATTGGTTCTTGCTGAAGCTCAAATGTGCTGCGTAACACGAGAATGAACCTCGTTGGTTCTTGCTGAAGCTCAAATGTGCTGCGTAACATGAGAATGAACCTCGTTGGTTCTTGCTGAAGCTCAATTGTGCTGCGTAACACAAGAATGAACCTCGTTGGTTCTTGCTGAAGCTCAAATGTGCTGCGTAACATGAGAATGAACCTCGTTGGTTCTTGCTGAAGCTCAAATGTGCTGCGTAACACAAGAATGAACCTCATTGGTTCTTGCTGAAGCTCAAATGTGCTGCGTAACATGAGAATGAACCTCGTTGGTTCTTGCTGAAGCTCAATTGTGCTGCGTAACACGAGAATGAACCTCGTTGGTTCTTGCTGAAGCTCAATTGTGCTGCGTAACACAAGAAAGAATGTCATTGGTTCTTGCTGAAGCTCAAATGTGCTGCGTAACACAAGAAAGAACCTCATTGGTTCTTGCTGAAGCTCAAATGTGCTGCTTAACACGAGAATGAACCTCACTGATTCTTGTGGAAGCTCAAACATGCTGCATAACACAAGAAAGAACTCCCATGGGAGTTTTGAATTCTGAAACCATGTTTTCATAGTACTAAATGAATGAACTTCTTTGTTTCAAGAGAGACAGGAAAATTCAATTTATCATGTTAAATTAAATGCAGGATAACTGTAAAAATCTACAGAATGTATGAACAGTTCCACGTTTTCAACCACAAAGCTCGCTATTGTAGCCAATGCGAAAGGTAATTTTACCAATTATACAACAGTTCTGGTACACTGATTGAAAATGATAGCAGAATGTTGATATTTCATACAACATTGGAACATTTCAGTTTTATTCACACCATTTTACTGATATAGCAAAAATAAACAAATTAGTTGTGTCTGATAGTCTATATAATGCTTTGAGTAAAAGCAGAATCACAAGATGTTTCCTTACGTTCAACAAAAAGAATTGGTGAGCAATTTATGATTGATAACAGATTTAATTTTTTTTGAGCATTTCAAAGTGTAATGATGTGTACACTTTTACCTTTCCCTTTACAGATCTTGTCATTCACAGGGAAGAACGGCCGGTCTGTGAAGATGTCCGCCTGTTCCACAAACGCCTCTTTGAAAGTCTCGTATCCAGTGAGCAGAATGCATGGCTTGCTCCCGAGATAAAATGTGCTCACATCTCCATACCTCTCAGCAATCTGATCAAAATGTCAACTTGTAATGTACACAATTCATTTAATAAACATATGCATCTAAACAAAATATATACATACCTTCGGAAAAACCTCCATTGGATCACTAAAGCCTATATTCATTACGTTTCCAAGCAGAGGAAGAGGGAAGGGTCCTGGTGGCATGTTCTTGGACTGAACATCTAGCAGGTGTTTCACCAACAGCAGCACGCACAGAAATATTAGGACTCCCTGAACATCCATCCACTCACCCATCAGCTGTGACAACACTGACGCCATGCTTACTGTCACAAGATAGATTTTCCACACATGAATTCAACTGTGTGACCATGAATAATGTATGAATATCACTGCAACAAAGCAAATTTCTGTCTTCGTTCAAATGCTGTAGGAGCTTTTCTCAAAACTATCAATGACTGGTCATCCTGGTGTTTAGTGGACGTATGAAGTCCTCAGGTTCACACAGGCAGTTCATCACGTTAACTAAAAACACGTTTCACAAATTTCATTCCACTTTTAGGGCACTATAAGTTTTGAACACAACTTGTATACATTTTAAGAGCATCTCAAGTGCACAAACACTTTTGGATTTGTACCATTTGAAGTGGATCAAAAAAGTTCATCAGTTGTCCTAACAAGGTTTTGATCCACTTCAAATGTTGACTACTGTAATATGAACCCATTTGCTATGTACACAAAAGTTGTATTGTTTTATACTGCACAATATACTACTGCAAAGGACATGCAAAGTATCAGATGAAGGGAACAAGCTTGTACTTACCGAGAAATCAATTGTTTTCCAAATTTCATCAGTAAACCTAAAGAAAACATTACAAATTAGTATCTATGTACTGTAGATGCTCTACATTGTGGTACCTAACGATGTTCAGACCGAAACTTCAACACATTTCGCATTTAAGCTCTGATTCGCTTTGATACTTGATTAGTTTTAGTAGTATAAACATGTGATCTATGACGTCTGATGCGTCGTTGTATTATACAGACCTCATTGTCTCTTTTAAAAATAAAATAATGAATTTATTTTAAAAACAGCAGACCGCTCTAAAGTTTCCCGCGGATTTTTTATTTTATTTTACATAGGACAAGTTTAAAAAGTTAGTCTAAATAGTCACCAATAGACCAAGCTGCTAACAGGCGTGCAATGATGCAGGTTCGGACCATTTGACTCTTTATCTTCCTTGTCTTTTGTATTCTTCTGTTATCTTGACAACTTAATGTTATATAACTCGAATTGCTCGAGCTCGACCATCAGGGAGAGTGTGAAGGAAATAGTCCGTACAAAGTTCGAACCACAAGGTTGTCGCTTGGTGGGCCCCCCGCATCTGATCAACTCAAGTATATCGCAAAACTTGATATATACCTAATTACATAATCAGCGTATCAACAGTATTTTCAGATAACACTACCATAAAGAAATTAGAGTGCGAATTTACAGCAGCAGCCAATTAGATGCTACACAAGGTTAGTCACATTCATTTGAGATAACCATAGCAAAAGTAAACCGCTCCAGAATTAGAATCGGTTCGTCGATAAAAAAAAAATAACTAGCTTATTGCCATTATTTATCTCTTTAATAAATGCATACATCAAAAAACAGTTTTAAACAGGTTGTTAACTGTTAAAACTGATCTAAATAGATTAAGCTGCTAACAGGTGTGCAATTATAGTTTTGTGATGGTGTAACTGTGTGGGCTGATCTACTTTGTGTTATCTTCCATAATCTTGTTGCCTTAATTAATATACAATGTGTACAATTAGTGTATATTGACCCATAAGTTCTTTGAACTTAAACATGGAAAACATATGGAAGACAGCACATAGTACAAAGGTTGTAGGACTTTTTACTTTTACCTGGACTGAACCATTTTGTAATGGGACAAACTTTTACAAACCCTTTATTTTTAGTATAATCTTATTTTCTGAAGTATTACATTATTTGACATAAATAACAGCAAAAAGAAAGAACAGAAAACTAGAAATAAAATATAAAACTACTCAAATAGCAGAAATAACAATAGTAGTGCTGTCAATCGATTAAAAATAATTAACTAATTAATAGCATATTTTTCTGCAATTAATCACAATTAATCACACCAAACATTAACATTTTTTTTAACATGTTTTTATATTGTAATAATTTCGAATTTTATCTCCAAATTAATGTAGAAACAACACAAACACAGTAAATATTTGATCTAAAGCACGGAACACACCAAGCTGATGCTGACGAACTAGTGGCAATGAAAGCAGACTGTGGGGTTGGCTCACGTCGGCAGCGTCTGGGTCCAAAGTTGCCCTGACAGACCAAACCAACGCTCGACACCCGGCCAAGTTTTGCACCTGCGTAAGAAGAAATGCCTTTCCGTACCAGCAGGTGGCAGTAGCTGAACAGCCAATCAGAATGATCAGATGGCCCGACTGACCGACGGGCTCAACATTGGATTCAACATGTCGAATCGGCCGGAAGAAAGCAGACGAGGACCAACTTCAGCTGATGGTGCGGAACACACTGAGAAAATTTAGTTGGCCGACGAACAAAAACTGCCCTACGGCCCACCGTCGGCTTGGTGTGTTCCGGGCTTAACATGTAGGAAATATACAGAAATTGGATTAAGTTATTAAACATTTCACAGTCTTCACTGAATATTATATATTACATATAGATTAATTTTTATTAAGGCTACAAAAGTTATTCAGTCAAGAGCAGTGAGTGATTTTTTTTCTTTGTCTTTTGTTCTTTAATTAACATTAAAGGGGCTTTATGTAGGAATGACACCCAGTGGTCAAAATAGGTACTGCAGTCCAAATTCAAAATATTGTTTGCCCCGCCCCCTCCTTAAAAGATGCGGGAGTACAATTGACAATGAAAGCTGAGGAGACTTACACACTGTAAGCTGATGAGTTGATTTATCTGTGTTTTAATATGCTGTCATTCGTAGAGATTTTTAGATGGATGCAGAGGCTTTTTAGGTCAGGTAGAATCTGTGATTCTCTGACCCAGTTTGTTTGCTGGTTTCCATGTCTGCAATACGCAGTGTTTTCCGCCAACTGGCAACCTGTGATGTTGAAATACTATTGGATAAACTGGCAGCACATGGTTTCGCACAGACCAAAACAAAGACAGACATTCTGACACGGAACGCACATTTCAAAGTAGAATATCTGGCTGTAGCAATGTTTTTCTGAGAAACAAGTAGGTGAACTTAGCATGTTTCCCAAATATCTGCAAACATATTGGGGTATTTTTAGGCTTTATTAAAGTGAAAATCTTACATATAGCCCCTTTAACAACAGACTGCAGCTGGTTTATTAGGCTGCTGTCACTTTAAGACCTGACGCAGATAATCTGACACGCATTTTCTCACAAAATTTACTTTAATTTAAGACTTTAAATGTAGAAACAACACTTGCGTTTCCACCACCAACAGTACCCTTACTTGATAGGCGTGGTGTATGCCAGAAAGTAGCGATCAACGTCATCAAAAGACTGAAGGCTGCAAGGAAAAACGACCAATGAATACACAATAGCTGTGTCCGAAAGAGAATACTTCTCTACTATATAGTATGCAAACAGAGTAATATGTCTGAATTCATAGTATCCGAAAAACAGTAGGTGAAAATTACCCGGATGACTTACCACTTCCGGTGAGATTCTGAAGTGCGCATACGATGGACACTTTACTATCCCATGGGGCCACTTGCGGTCTTCCTATGAGTCTGCATTTTTGTGACGTAACGCTGCTTTGACTGTCGAGAAAGAAGTCTGCTGCGGATCTCGCACCAGTGTGCAAAAGTGCGCATTGAGGGCACTAGTGAACACCATTCTGAAACCTAAAATTGACTAATGGGACACCCTACGGTCTCATGGACTTAATGGACAAATGCATGCGGCAGTCCACAAGACCGAAAGTGCATTGAAATGTGCCATTTGGAATTCAATCTTTACGGTGCCGCATGAAGTCGAACAAGCCTGTTGTCTTTCAAAGTATTGTGTTGCCATTCACCTTGTAGCACATGAAAGTGACGATTTTCTGTCAACCAATCAATGTTCTGCAGTGAGTGTAGCTCCACCCTTTTGGTACCCCAATGCAAGAGTCCCAAAAAAGTGGTACAGTTCGGAATTAGGGTACAATTCACAACTTCTGACAATGGAAACGGCATACATTGTGCACCGTACTGTACTGTGCTGAACCATACCGCTCAGTGGAAATGAGCCAAAACATTGCCATGATTTTGCTAAGTAAGACATGTTCCTGGATCAGCATCTTCCATTGATCCTGGAACAACATTCTTCTCCAAAAACATAGTCCTAACCCAGTCCCTATACCCCTAATCCTAATCTTACCGATCCCTAAATTCAGAAATGATGGATGAATAACACTGGTGTAGAATCCTGGTTGTGAGCTTAAACTTGACATTAACTGTAAACCTATGCCTCAAATCTGATTGGCTGATTGGAATAATGTTGATCCAGGAACAAGTTCTATGTGGTGAAAGCACATTCACCGTATATAAACATAGGCTAACAAGGGAAAAAAAATGACATTTTACCTTGAGTGCTTTGAGCAGTGGCTGCTGGCTGAAGATGTGTCTCTCTTTGTGGCTGCTCTAGAAATTTATACACTGTGGAAAAATGTGGAGCCCCATGTCTTCTGACGTGATGAAAACAGTGCACTGATGACCTTGATAGTGAGAGCGGAAAGCTATCAATTTTAGAATGGCTAAGATCTGCAAACATCATATGACGCATGTGATTGTTCTATCCGAGAGCACCAGCACAAGCATCCTCGATTCACAACTAAACGTCTTGAGTCTTGTTTTTCAGTACATGATGGAGAAAGACCAAATGTAAATTATGTATAAATAATACATTTAACAAACATGAAATAACAGGTTGGTCTGGGGTTTAGTTAAAGAGAACTTAATGGTAAGCTAAATGTTTCTTGAGCAGCAAGTCATCATATTAGAATGATTTCTGAAGGATCATGTGACACTGAAGACTGGAGTAATGATGCTGAAAATTCAGCTTTGATCACAGGAATAAATTACATTACAAAACAGTTTTTTATTTTGTAGTCATATTTCACAATATTAACATTTTACTGTATTTTCATTAAATAGCCTTGGTGAGACATCAAAAACATTTAAAAAATCATATTCCAAACTGTTTATATTGTATAAACAAATTATAAAATTTATAGGGCTAAATCAGATAAAAATCATCCGTAGCATCAGTGAAATGTCCGTGAAATAATGGTCATGCTGTATTGCGTCACGTCTCTTCTTTGTTAAACAAAACAAATAAAATGTCAGATCTCTGTGGTCAGATGTTCAGCTAAAAGGAGCATGTGAAACAGACAGCAAAAACAGTCTTAAAAAAGAAATAAACAATCTTAATTGATTTGATTTATTATTTTAGTATGACATGACAATGCATTTTTTTTGCAGTGGGCCTTAATGACAGCAAGAGCATAACAAATTTCTGGGTAACTCCTTCATTAATCAGTTTCAGCATTCAGGGAGACAAGTTGCAAGTGTGGTTTCAAGTGTGGTGTACACAAATTCTTTCGGCTGGTGTTTTATGAATAAGGCCACGTGTCTGTGCGGTTCCCAGGGAACACACAAACCGATAAACAGTTGAAAGCACTGAAAGTCACTTGACTTAAATGTAATTTTTACAATAAGAACAAACAGTACCAGTCACTTTGTCTTTTAATGTTTTGAAAGATGTCTTTTCTGCTTACCAAGACTACATATATTTAATAAAAATACAGTAAAAACACAAATATTGTAAAAATATTATTACAATTTAAAATATCTAATTTATAATTGAATATAACATAAAATGTAATTTATTCCTGTGACCAAAGCTGAATTTCAGTGTCACATTCTAATATGCTGATTCGCTGCTCAAGAAACTTATTTTACTATTATCAATGTTGGAAATGTAATATTTTGTGGAAACCATTATATATATATATATATGTATATATATATTTTAATTTTTTTTATATATATATAATTTTTTTTTTTCCCTTTAATTTTATGAATAGAAAGAACAGCATTTATATGAACTAGAAATCTTTTTGATAAACCTAATGCATCCTTACACAATAAAAAAGCAAACTTTTAAAGGGTAGTGCAGATGAGAAAAACATCGCCTAGTCTGATGATTCATGACTGACAGATGTGGCATAAAGTACACGAATCCACGTCACAGACTTTTTACTAACGTTCTGATGGCTAAATGTCACAAAGCATACTTCATCTCAAACTAGTTCCACAATGAGTTCATTGTATTCCAATGACCTCCACAGTCACAAGATCTCCGTTCAATAGAGCACCTTTGGATTGAGGTGAAACGGTACATTTGTGGCATGAATGACGTCATCGCGGAGCAAAATTTCTCGGGAAAAATTTATAGCACTTTGCTGAATGAAGGCTTCAAGTGTTTAAGAGGGTCCTATCCAGTATTGGAAAAGTGTCCATGATAAAGTGGTCAGTGGTTTTGATGAACATATGTGATTCAAAGCCTGCTGAAATCAATGGCTTAAAGGAACACTCCACGTTTTTTGTAAACAGGCTCATTTTCCAACTCCCCTAGAGTTAAACAGTTGAGTTTTACCGTTTTTGAATCAATTCAGCCGATCTCCGGATCTGGCGGTAACACTTTTAGCATAGCTTAGCATAGTTCATTGAATCTGATTAGACCGTTAGCATCTCGCTCAAAAATGACCAAAGAGTTTCAATATTTTTCCTATTTAAAACTTGACTCTTCTGTAGTTACATCGTGTACTAAGACTGACGAAAATTGAAAAGTTTTTATTTTCTAGGCTGATATGGCTAGGAACTATACTCTCATTCTGGCGTAATGATCAAGGAACTTTGCTGCCGTACCATGGGTGCAGCAGACGCAATGATATTACGCACCGTCTGTGACCCCCTGTTTGCACAGGGAGCGTGCCTTGCAACCATCGAGACATTTGTGAGAGACGCTGCGTAATATCATTGCGCCTGCTGCACCCATGGTACGCAAAATGTACAGCGAAATGGGAAACTTTTCACGATTTAGCCTACCATTTTTTTTCCTGCATGTCATGTCCGGGGTCCCATTGGTGTGGACGCTAATTGACCCTTAGACCACAGACTGTGATGACGCGTTACGGTCATCAATATCATAAATCCTGCAAAGTTTTTTATATTTTCATTTTTTTTAAAATGTATGTACATTTATAACACTATACACTGTATTATATTACCTTTGTATCAATTCACAAAAAAAACCTACAAACCCAACTCCAAAAAAGTTGGGAAACTGTACAAATTGTGAATAAAAAAGGAATGCAATAATTTACAAATCTCATAAACTTATATTTTATTCACAATAGAATATAGATAACATATCAAATGTTAAAAGTGAGACATTTTGAAATGTCATGCCAAATATTGTCTCATTTTGGATTTAATCAGAGCTACACATTCCAAAAAAGTTGGGACAGGTAGCAATAAGAGGCCGGAAAAGTTAAATGTACATATAAGGAACAGCTGGAGGACCAATTTGCAACTTATTAGGTCAATTGGCAACATGATTGGGTATAAAAAGAGCCTCTCAGAGTGGCAGTGTCTCTCAGAAGTCAAGATGGACAGAGGATCACCAATTCCCCCAATGCTGCAGCAAAAAATAGTGGAGCAATATCAGAAAGGAGTTTCTCAGAGAAAAATTGCAAAGAGTTTGAAGTTATCATCATCTACAGTGCATAATATCATCCAAAGATTCAGAGAATCTGGAACAATCTCTGTGTGTAAGGATCAAGGCTGGAAAACCATACTGGATGCCCGTGATCTTCGGGCCCTTAGACGGCACTGCATCACATACAGGAATGCTACTGTAATGGAAATCACAACATGGGCTCAGGAATACTTCCAGAAAACATTGTCGGTGAACACAATCCACCGTGCCATTCGCCGCTGCCGGCTAAAACTCTATAGGTCAAAAAAGAAGCCATATCTAAACATGATCCAGAAGCGCAGGTGTTTTCTCTGGGCCAAGGCTCATTTAAAATGGACTGTGGCAAAGTGGAAAACTGTTCTGTGGTCAGACGAATCAAAATTTGAAGTTCTTTTTGGAAAACTGGGACGCCATGTCATCCGGACTAAAGAGGACAAGGACAACCCAAGTTGTTATCAGCGCTCAGTTCAGAAGCCTGCATCTCTGATGGTATGGGGTTGCATGAGTGCGTGTGGCATGGGCAGCTTACACATCTGGAAAGGCACCATCAATGCTGAAAGGTATATCCAAGTTCTAGAACAACATATGCTCCCATCCAGACGTCGTCTCTTTCAGGGAAGACCTTGCATTTTCCAACATGACAATGCCAGACCACATACTGCATCAATTACAACATCATGGCTGCGTAGAAGAAGGATCCGGGTACTGAAATGGCCAGCCTGCAGTCCAGATCTTTCACCCATAGAAAACATTTGGCGCATCATAAAGAGGAAGATGCGACAAAGAAGACCTAAGATAGTTGAGCAACTAGAAGCCTGTATTAGACAAGAATGGGACAACATTCCTATTCCTAAACTTGAGCAACTTGTCTCCTCAGTCCCCAGACGTTTGCAGACTGTTATAAAAAGAAGAGGGGATGCCACACAGTGGTAAACATGGCCTTGTCCCAACTTTTTTGAGATGTGTTGATGAAATTTAAAATCAACTTATTTTTCCCTTAAAATGATACATTTTCTCAGTTTAAACATTTGATATGTCATCTATGTTGTATTCTGAATAAAATATTGAAATTTGAAACTTCCACATCATTGCATTCTGTTTTTATTCACAGTTTGTACAGTGTCCCAACTTTTTTGGAATCGGGTTTGTAGTTACGCTGCTGTGAGGGTGTTTCTAATACAGCGCCTATTGGGAGTGACGGTAAAGAAATCACATCTTTGTCTCTTCTGACTGCCGTTATCAATTGCTCTATTTTTTTCCTCTTTTTGAATGTTGTGAAAATATGATTGTGGAGTTTTTCTTTTGCTATTTGTGCAAATGGAAACACAAAAAATATATTAAAGGATTAGTTCACTTTCAAATGAAAATTACTCCCAGCTTTACTCACCCTAAACCAGGTGTATATGACTTTCTTATATTTTCTCAGATCACCTTCCGTATTCAACTTAACGCCTCTTGCATTTCAAAAAGCGTAAGCTACATCCTACACCTTCCCTTTTCAACTTACGGAAAAAGCTTAACTGACGTGATGCCAGTTCTGTTTAATTTATTTTAGTTAAATTTAATTTATAAGCCACTTTATATAGAGCTCTATAGTAATCTAGTAGTTACAACATGGCATTGCATAAGTTTTTCTTTTTTTACTCTCACCAAATGGCACTAATCTGCCTTCAAAAAAAAAAAAAAAAAAGGATTTTAAATGCATTGTCTCTATTTTAACATGGAATACTTGAAAAATAATTAAATGTTAGAATTTTTTTATTTTTTTATTTTCAATGGCTAAAATAGCTAATAAAAATTGTATAAATAAAATACCCTCAATTTTATATAACGATCAAAAAATATTATTGAACAAGAATATATTACATTGGTTTTCCTGAAAAACAAAAAAGTTACTTTTCAAGGCTTTGGTCACTTTTGACCGTAAAGAAGGCAAGTGTGACTCCTAAACGAAGAGGGCCAGAGCGTTAAATATGGATAATTTTTTTTTTAACACAAACGCATCGCTTTGCTTCAGAAGGCCTTTATTAACCCCCCGGATCCATGTGTAGTACATGTTTATGATGGATGGATGTGGATGGAGGCACTTTCTTAGGATAAGATCAGACAGCAGAGAGTGAGGTGACTGCAGCTCAGATCCAGCTCTCTGAAGTGTGAAGGGTTTGATCTCAGAGCTGAACTGCCTCCTTCAGGTCGGCTACTCTACGGATAATCTACAAAGAGTGAAGTTGAGATTATCTGTGACATCAGAGATAATATCATACAAGCTCAATAACTTATTATTCAATACCCAGAATGAGATGAAGAACATTTTTTGCTGCAGGGTTCAATTCTGCATTTTTTTTCCTTTTCTTAAAACACAGTTTTTAGTGGGAATTGCACAAAAAATAATTGTGAGTTTATTTGCATGCAATGTCTGCTTCGTTTAAGCACCCGGTTTACTAAAGGAATTATGGGAATGAGGCATCACACGATGTAAGATAACACTTTTTTGGTTACTGATATGATTTGAAATTTAGCTGTAAAAGCAGCATGTTCTTAAAATAGCAGTGTTTTTATTATTATTATAAGTGTTTCCTTCCATCTCTGTATAATATGTTTAACTGTGCATTCATTTTTGCATGGGCAGAAAATAAGTTTAAGATGTTTAAAAGATGTTAGTGAAATTTGTGAAATGCAGGTAGACTTGAATGGGTAAACTTGAAGGGTTTATTTTTTTACACTTTTCTACAATGATTAATAGAAATATATGACAGTCATTCTTAATATCTCAAGGCTGTGATCGTGATTGCAGGCTGGTCTCATACACTGCTCCAGATGAAGATAAATACCACTGCATAAAATGAAATTTATGACCATCATAGATCATACTCAGTCAAACCTGTGCCCAAAATGATCGCAAAATGCTTAAAGTCAAAAGGCAAACCTGGAAAAACAACAATGAAAGAAAACCGGCAGATGCAATGCTAAGAGATTTTAGAAAATGTGTTCATTTAAATAAGAGGACTGATGAACTCATCATGCTTGACCATCAGAAACTTGCACTTGCATATTGTGGCCTGAAGAGGGCAGTACATACTTTCTATACATGCAACTGTTTCAGCAAGATCTTATTATGAATTTAAACCTAAAATTTCATATCTTCAGTGATCTGTCAGTATTTACTAAAGACACACAGTACACAAATGAACATTTAGAAATGTCAAGGGTTCACCGCTAGGGGGCGATGATCTCAGTGTGAACCCATGAACCAGTGTCTAAATGAGTTTTCTTGATGATCTTGGTCTCATTTTATAAATTTGTAGACATCTAAGGACACATTTGTATAATAAAAAGGAAGTCTCTTATTGGAATGAATATCCAAGCCCTACAATTTAACAAAATAAAACGTATAATATATAGTCACTTTGTATTTAATGTTTACTGCATCTAAACCTTTAATAAACATTTGCAATGGTTTTGTAAAAGGTGTTTGTATGCACATTTGAGCTTAGTTTTCGCTGCATGTGGCGTTTCGAGCCATTCGAAACAGTGAATCATTTTGCGAAGCAACTGGTTCAATTGATTCGATTGAAGTTTCGAAAAGCTTCATTCTTATCGCCCAGAACTTTTCACTCCCATTTGCCCGGTTTAGTAATTGTGGCCCTTAATGTTTAAAACTGATTTGATTACAATGTCTTATTAATATTATATTAACTTTACAAATGTAATCCATATTTTTTGCCTCATTTGTATAAGAAACGCTGCAATGATCATCATACAAAACAGACCATTACACCAGAAATCTGCACCATCACTTCTTAAACTCATAGTCAAGTTCACATTTTCAGAGATTTTCATGTACCATGCCAGGACATACACCTAATTTTAATTCAGGTCTCACTGTGGGGTCGGTATCTGAGAAAGCCATTAGCTCAAAGAAATTATATTACACCCTTGACCTCGTCTGGCTGCCAGTGATGAATTTTCATGGTGTTTGTGTTTGTTCATCACCTGAGACATATGCAGAGCTAATAGCCCAGATTACTGGCAGTTTACTTGATTTTCAAGGGTTTGTCGGAAGTCGGGGTGGAAATTGGACTATCACTGGTCAGCTGAACTAAATTAATGATCATGATTCTAGGCCCATCCTGGACTATCATGTCACCTAATTAATATTCATGAGCCATATTTATTGAGATACAATACCGGACCAGATTTCATATTTGCTTTCACATGTATTAATCTGGATCATTTTCTCATCCATGATATACTGAAATGTGAATAAACTATGAAAATAAAATGTATACAATTCTTTTCTGATGCGCTAATCTATTACAATTTATAAACAGAGTATGATAAGGGAAGTATAATCATGTATATATACTTCTGTATATATTTTGGGGTCAGTTTAAAAAAAAATGCATCTCAGTTTCCAACTATTAAGCAGCACAACTGTTTTCAACATTGACAATATGAGAAATGTTTCAACAGAGTCAATAAGATTTTTCTTTTTAAAGAAATTAATACTTTTATTCAGCAAAGATGCATTAAATTGATCAAAAGTGACATTTATAATGTTACAAAAGATTTCTATTTCAAATAAATGCTGGACTTTCTATTCATCAAAGAATCCTGAAAATATCACGGTTCCGACAAAAAATATTAGGCAGCAAAAATTGCATATATACACTACTACTACTAATAAAAATAATAAATGCCTGTTGCATGAGTTATGTCATCTTTATAGAGATGTACTTAGGTACTTCTGATGTACTTCTGTACTTAGGATACATTTACACAACAATGATATGCTTAAAACAGAAGTTTTTCCTTTGAGTTTTCCGCGTACAAATGACACCATTGTCAAAACAATCCCCATTCATACGAATCAATGAAAACGACTAAAAATGCTGTATTATGCTGGCAGGCCATTAGATGGCGATGAAACGTAATGCGCATGTGCCAGACGCCATCGTTTACACAGGTTCGCTATTTTGTTGTTCCTGCGGAGACCGTTTTCAAAAACTTGCACTTTGAATCCCGTTTTCAAAAGTTTGCGTTTTCAGGCACCCAAAACAGCATTCTCGTGTAAATGAACGGCCAAAACGCATAAAAAGTTTTCAGTTTTTAGTTGAAATAAGGGGCTGTTTACACTACACCGTTTTCAACAAAACTTTTTATGCGTTTTGGCTGTTTATTTACAAACTTTTGAGAACGGGTTTCAAAGTGCAAGTTTTTGAAAACGTTACCGTTGTCATTTCCGTGTAAACTGCAAAAAACGTGAATCTGTGAAAACTGTGACATCATGCACATGCGTTTTACGCGTTAGCCTATCCTATCCACCTCATTTTTTAACGTAGAAGTAAGGTGTTTTCTGTGAATGTGCAAGACTTCCGATTTATTAGCTGCTACAGGGAAATAACGAGAAGAATATCAAAGTGCAGTAAACTGTAAAAATAAGGTGGACATGCGCTTTTGGCGCGAGTGCTCTGTAAAAGAACACGTATGCGCAGCCGCATAGTCTTTATTTACAAACTGACATCGCCAACTACTGGTCTGGCATGAGTAATACAGTGTTTTTAGTCATTTTCGCAGATCTGTGTGAACAGGGATAGTTTTGATAACGTTGTCATCTGTACAAAGAAAAACTTTTCTGTTTTTAGTACATCGTTGTCGTGTAAACGTACCCTCAGATTGAGCCTTCAGAAGATATTGGTCAATATGTTAATATGAGCGCCGCAGAAAATTTGATTGGTGTTTGTCTGCAAAACATTCAGACGACTCCTAATTCTTTTGATAGCTTTTTTGATACTTTTGAATGTGTCTCTAAATGACAGCCACATTTCCTACATAAATATTTTTAAGGATGCAAATTAGCTTATTATAGCGCTACATAAAGCAACATTTAAAAGTTTGGGATCAGTACTTTTTTTTTTTTTTTTTGAAAGAAATAATACTTTTATTCAGCAAATTATTGATCAAATATGACATAAAAGACATGTTACGAAGATTTCTATTTCAAATTAATGCTGTTATTTTGAACTTTCTATTCATCAAAGAATCCTGAAAACAAACAAACAAAATAAACTATCAAAAAAAAAAAAAAATGAAGCAGCACAACTGTTTTCAACATTGATAATAATCAGAAATGTTTTTTGAGCAGCAAATCATCATATTAGAATGATTTCTGAAGGATCATGTGACACTGAAGACTGGAGTAATGATGCTGAAAATTCAGCTTTGATCTCAGGAATAAATTACATTTTACTATATATTCACACAGAAAACAGTTATTTTAAATTGTAATAATACTTCACAATATTACTGTTTTTACTGTAAATGATCAAATACATTTTTTTACAGTCCTGTTTCGAACGTACATACTATGTACTTATTGTAGTAATTACAATAACTGTAATAAATATAGCTGCAAGCAGCAATTATGGGGCCAAGCACAAAAACGGCACAAGAAGCAAGCCAACACAACTGGGAGCGTCAGACTAACTGCAACAATGAACAATTAATGACCTATTAAGATCATATTAGGTAAAAGAGCTGATAAATGATCAAAAATGAGGATTTACTGGTTCATCATTTTCGACCAATAGGTGGCGCTGTGTCCAAATTGTTGTGGTATGGTCAGAGTGAGGTGAAAATGACACTTGCAAACTTTGGTGTCAATATGTCAAAGCATTGCAGAGATACAGCTTCTAGAGTCATTTTTGCCTCATATCTCAAATTCTATGCTCCGGTATACAAAAACGGTTTGACTTATCAACTTCAAATCCATAACTTTTGTCGGCATGGTCTGAAGATGATACGGATCAATTTTGGTGAAAATCGGAGCAACGGTCTAGGAGGAGTTCGAAAAAGTAGGTTTTTAAAGAAAAACAATATGGCGGACAGGAAGTTCAGCCGACTATGGCAAATTTGATATCTGTGTTCTCGGCATTACCCAAGGAATCAACTGAGACCAGTTTCATTACAATCGGTTAATATAGTCAAAAGTTATTAGCATTTTTGTAAATTTTGTTATAACTTTTGACCACAAGGTGGCGCTAGTCCGAAACCTCTCAGGCTCCTTCAGGGCTTTGTGCTGATGACCCATACCGAGTTTCGTAAAGATACGCTAATGCATTCGTAAAATACAGCATTTTAGCACAAAATTCAAAATGGCCGACGGCCAAAATGTCCGATATGGGAAAATTGGTTATCATTCGACTCGACATGATGCCCCGAATCCAACGAGACCAAATTTATGATTTTGGACAAACCCATCAGAAGTTATAAGCAAAAATAGCCATTTTTCATATCTCCGCACCAGTAGGTGGCGCTGCGCCGAAACACTGCATGATGCCTCAGGTCATGCTTGTGATGACAGGTACCAAGTTTAGTCTGAATACGATAAAGCGTTACGGAGATACAGCCTTACGTTTATTTTCACAAGCGCAACATTAAATTTGTTTGCGTGTTTTTCGAAAACGGTTTGAGGAATCGACTTGAATTCCATAACTTTTTGTCGGCATGGTCTGAAGATGATCTGGTTCAATTTTCATGAAAATCGGAGTAATGGCCTAGGAGGAGTTCGAAAAAGTAGGTTTCGCTACTTGCGTTCGATTCGGCTTGAAAAAGAATTTTGTTTCTAGCCCTTATGGTTCAAAAAGTTATTAACATAAACATAAGTGCAAATTTGGACAGCTGGTGGCGCTAGAGGGATTGAGTTAGAGACTCCAAATTTGGTATGGACACAGTTCAGACTGTCCTCTAACTGTGTGCCAAATTTCACAACTTTCCCGCAAGCGGTTCTATGGGCTGCCATAGACTTCAAGAGCGGAAGAAGAAGAAGAATAATAAAAAGAAATCTAACGATTACAATAGGTGCCTACGCACCTTCGGTGCTTGGCCCCTAACTAGGTACTACTCCTGAACCAAACCTTAACCCATGTAGCTGCCTTATATTATTCAGTACTTTCTTGGCAAGTATACTGTAAGTATATTGGAAGTGCAACCAAAAATCTTAAAGACCCCAAACTTTTGAACGGTAGAGTACTGAACTATCATATCAAGTTGGTTGTCTCTGCATTTTGATGCCCAGACAGTAAATGAGCAGGAAAATAATAAAATCAGATCAATTTCTTATCAAAAACACATTACATCCCTTCAGTAATTAGTTTGTGAGCTGTAGCTGTGGGCTCCTTTAGGAGAAGAGCCCATGTAATGAACATGATTCAGGAACAGAAGCTGATTTTTGCGTGATTAAAATCTATCGAGGCACAGCACGTATCTGGAAGGGTTCAGGACCGGACGAGACGCTTACGGATCCTTTCAGACTCAGCCTTTGTCCTTCAAGATTCAGGAAGGTAAAACGCTGCATCAGCGAGATAAAGAAGAGGAAGAGCTCCATACGAGCGAGCTGCTCTCCTGGACACATCCGTTTACCTGGAAATCACGGTCTGGATCAGTAAATATGTTCATAATCATAGATTTATGATAATGTTGTATATGGATATAACCTACCTATTGAAAAAGGAATGAAACTGTCTTTCTTCAAAAACATGCCATTTTCATCCAGAAAGTGTGCAGGATTGAACTCGTACGGAGTGCTGTACTCATTCTTATCCTGTAGGATTGTCTTCAGCAAGGGCATCACTATCACACCCTGTAATAACCAAACATATAGAGTTACGACTTTTACAGAGTTAAGACTTTTACAAAGTCTTGATTTTGTTTTTGGACACTTTATTTTCCTCATATTCTCCATTGTTGCAGCTCCTCTCTTCCCAGTCTGTCAGTAACGCTTAGCTTAGCAGAAGCCCCTCCTTCTGAAAAGCTTAGTGTGCTCTGATTGGTCGGCTGGATCAGTGTGTTGTGATTGGTCAAGCGCTTCGGGTGTGTTTGGGAAATGTCCCGCCCCTTAGATCCTTCTCCTATTTGGCACCTAAACTGTGGAACAACCTTCCTAGCATTGTTCGGGATGCAGACACACTCTGTCAGTTTAAATCTAGACTAAAAACGCATCTCTTTAACCTGGCATACACATAACACATTATATATTTATATTTTCAAATCCGTTAAAGGATTATTAGGCTGCATAAATTAGTTCAGCCGGAACCGGGAACACTTCCTATAACACCAGATGTACTTGTTACATCAGAAAAAGAATGGCATCTACGCTAATATTAGTCTTTCTGTTTATCCCGAGGTTTACCGTAGTCAACCGGATTCGGGGCCGTTTCCAGATGAGACCGAGGACCGGTGCCTTGACACGACCACAACGCAGCCCTGTATCAGCAGAGATCGAGTCGATTAGATCATCCATTGTGAAGACATCATCGACACGACAGCCAGTGCCACAGTTTCCTCAAAATTATAATCACGATTATTAATCATGTTTATTCTATCAAAAGAGTAATGTAACTATGGCTATTTTGCAAATTCTGTACCAACCTACACTTCACCCAAAAGGCCTGTAGGTGGCACAAAGACTTAAATTTAACCAACTATGATAACTTCGTTAGATGGTAAATCAATACAAAACATGGTTTTGGTGAGCACTTTGTAATATGTATTCACATTAGATTTTAAAGCAACACAATTCGTTTGCAATAAGACAAACCAGATTCAAATTGCCCGGAAAATTCGTGAAGCAAAGAAAAATCATTTCTAGCTGATCAACATTATGAAAACTGGTAAAACCTTTAGGAACTTCAAAAGATAAAACATGGAAATTCCTAATATTACTTCCAATATTTCCAAATTATGTTCATTTTCATAGAGCAGGCCAATATCGTGACGTTTATTTAAAATCAATCGAGAGAAGCAGATATCGTTATCGTGATAAAATACGATTAATCGTGCAGCCCTAATTTAATTTAATTTGACTTGACATTTGATATTCAACAGTATCCTTGACATTTATTCAACAGTGCTTTTGATCTGCCTGCATTGACACTATTTTTTAAAAGGAAAAATTATATACCAATTATCAATGTAAAGCTGCTTTGACACAATCTGCATTGTAGAAAGCGCTATATAAATAAGGGTGACTTGACTTAACATAACAGCCAGTTTCAACACACTACTAACTAACTCAACCAAGCCCCGCCCCTTTATTCTGCTTATGAATGATTTAAATGAGGAATATTGTGATGTGTTCGTTCCTGAAAGAAAACTCAAGACAACAATGGAGGCGTTTTTCTAGGGAGTTCAGAAACAGTGAAACTGAGTGAATTTTTCATGGTCGAACAGCAACATTACACACTAAAGAAAGATGAATAAAAAAAACTTGAATTTTCTTTAGTTGAACACAGCTGACCTTGTTCAGTCACACAGATGCTGTATTGTACGTAACATAAAAACACAATGACCTTCGGGATGAGTTGTCCTCCCACCGTTGTGTCCTTGTTGGCCACTCTGGGAGGCGTGAAGGTAACAATGTTGGCGAACCTCTGAATTTCATGGATCACAGCGTAGGTGTAAGGCAGATTTGTTCGGTCATCCATTAGAGGTTGACGTGTCTGTCCAATCACCTGATCGATCTCAGACTGGACCTTCTCTGAAAGAAAATAGTCAACGAAGAACATGCTGATGGTAGTTTTTGAGGACAAGCAACAGGAAGTCACATCTGTTGACTGACTGACATCCCACCTTGCACATCTGGATACTTGATCATGAAGAGTAAAGCCCATCTGAGAGTGTTAGAGGTGGTCTCTGTTCCCGCTCCAAACAGATCAACCACACAGTGCATCAGGTTCTCCTCGGTGAACTCTGCCTCGGTGTCCTTACACTGGGAATGATGGAACACAAAAACACTTCCCATATGATAAATATATATTTTCAGAATCTAATTATATATATACATACAGTCAAACCAAAATGTATTCAGACACCTTGAACATTTCATTCATTAATTCAGTTTATTCACTGTAGTTTAAAAAAATAGTAATAAAATATGTCAAGATCTCAGAGTTAAACTGTGTCAGAAAAAAATAATCTTAATAATGTCAGATAACACTTGGTCAGGTCAAAGTGTATGAATAATTTTTGGTTCCATATTTTTTTATCAGTTTTACTGGTAGTCCACTGTATGAATTTATATAATATGTCACAGTTTACTTTATTTTGCTATCCTCACTTACAGAAATGAACTATAGTGTCCTGCACACACTAGTAAAAATATATCAAAAATATCAAAAATGTCTGATATATATATATACATATATATATATATATATCAGATATATATACACACACACATATATATACATGCAATAAATAATCTGTATAGAAAATATCTGTATATAAATATTTTAAATATAAGATATTTATTGTGCATATATATATATATATATATATATATATATACACACACACACATATATATACATGCAATAAATATTTTATATTTATATATTTTTACTGTACATACAGATATTTTCTTATATTTATTTATATTTACTATATAATAAATATTTTATATTATACATATCCTTTCAAAATATACAAAAATATTTTGATATTATATATATATATATATATATATATTTTTTTTAAATTTATTTATTTATTTATTTATTTAGTCGTTATTTTAGTTAGTAAGATATATGTGTGTGTATTTATTATATTTATGTAAGTATATTTTAAAATATACATTATCAAAGTATTTTTGTATATTTTGAAATTGATTTAAAAATATATTTGTAAATATATTTCTAATTTATAAATACTAATATAATAATAATAATAATATAAATATTAAATATTTATTATATAAGAAATATAAGAAAATATCTGTATATAAATATTTTAAATATAAGATATTTATTGTGCATATATATATATATATATATATATATATATATATATATATATATACACACACACACACACACACATATATACATGCAATATTTTATATTTATATTTTTTACTGTACATACAGATATTTTCTTATATTTATTTATATTTACTATATAATAAATATTTTATATTATACATATCCTTTCAAATATACAAAAATATTTTGATATATATATGTATATATATTTTTTAAATTTATTTATTTAGTCGTTATTTTAGTTAGTAAGATATATGTGTGTGTATTTATTATATTTATGCAAGTATATTTTAAAATATACATTATCAAAGTATTTTTGTATATTTTGAAATATATTTAAATATATATAAATATATGTAAATATATTTCTAATATATAAATACTAATATAATAATAATAATAATAATAATAATAATAATATAAATATAAAATATTTATTATATAAGAAATATAAGAAAATATCTGTAATGGTAATATACTGGTATGGTAATATCCTGCATTGACTGTATGTATTTTCTTGCCTCTGAACCTTAACATATATTCAATTTGAAAAGTTCATACTGTAAATAAATTGGTGGCATTTCAGCACCAGCACTTATTTCACAAATGACTGAAGTAGAGTTTGGTAGTTAAGGTTTGACTAGTTAGCATGACCAATAAGCTGTAAGATGCTGTAACTACACAATCTCTGTAGGACAGACATGAATATTCATAAAGGAGCTGCTAACGCTTGTCCCAACTCCCAGTATAACCCTCTTAAAGGAATATAAATACACCAGCAGGGCATCCTAGGACAACACTACCTTCTCGATTTCATCCAGATAACAGTCAATGTAGTCTCTGGGGTTGGACGGGTCTCTCTCCTCCTTGTGTTTTCTGAATTCCTCCTGCATGAAGGGCTGAAGTTTAGACATGCTGGCGAATGCCGTCTGGTGCTTTCCTGGCAGCAACGACATGAGGGTTGGAAACTCATTATATAACTGTAAAGAAACAAATAAGGACAAAAAATGTTCAAACAATGCTACAATTCATTACAATTCATTGAATGAAACTGACATTGATAGCACTTGTCAATAAAGTCAATTCCAGTTTCACTGATTTGTATGAACGTTTTTATAATTATTATTTCACTTTTTAGATTGTTAGGCTTCTGTAAGACATTGTGATAGCAGGGTGAACTCATACCCGACCCCAGTGGGAGATGGGAAGCTGTAAGAAGTCATCCACGTACTTCTGCATCAGATGAAACTGATGGTCGTCATACTCAAACCTGTGACCAAACACCAACCCGCTGATTATATTAGCCACGGCATTGGTCACGAGACGCTGAGGGTCAAAGGGCAAACCTACAAACACAACAACGAGATGAAAGCAATGTTACAAGATTAAGAAACAGAAAACATGAAAAACAGTCAAACGGCTAGTAAAAACACCTTTTTCTTTTTAAGTTTTATATATATATTGGCGTCTAAATGTCTGAGAACACTGTTTCCATTCACATGCTGAATGTCACACATCTGCTCACAAATTTACTCTAAATCTGTACAATAGTTATTTTTTAATTTATATTTATTTAATTTATTATTATTCACATATTAATTATTTTTATTTATGATTATTACATTTTTGATTAATTGATTCCTACATTTAATTTATTATTATTATTATTATTATTATTATTAATAAAAACATTTAAATCCTAATCTAGGATTTCACTGTACTTTTTAATTAAAAATAGAATTAAGGAAAATTAAGAAAAGATTATTTATTATTTTTTATGATTATTAAATTTTAATTAATTGATTTTTTTTATAATTAAAACATTGATATATATATATATTTTTAATTATGTGTATTATTATTATTAAATAATAATAATAATAATTATTATTATTATTATTATTATTATTATAAACATTTTAATCCTATAACTTTCTGTTTATTTGCAGGTACAGAAAAAATCCAGGATGTAATCTTGGATTTCACTGTATTTATTTAAATAAAAAGAGAAAGGAAATATGAATTATGATTATTACATTTTTATTTATTATTTGTTATTTATGAATACTACATTGATATTTATTTTATTTATTATTATTATTATTATTATAAATGTTTAAATACTAAAACTTTGTTTATTTGCAGGTACAAATATATCCAGGATTTTTGGATCTCACTGTATTTATTTAAATAAAAAATAAAAATTAAGATGATTTGTGATTATTTATAACATTTTTTTTTTTAAATGTATGATTACTACATTTTATGTATTATTATTAATGAAACATTTAAATCCTACAACTTTTCAAGAAATCCCAGAATTTCAATATAGTCTCAGACTTTTGGATCTCATGTATACTGTATATATAAATAAAAAGAGAAAATGAAGGAAAGATGAGCTCTCATGTGATTTCCCAGATGTTTGACCTTCAAAAAGACACTTGCACTTTCAGATCGTGGCCTCTAGAGGATAGTATGCACACACAGCCCTTCAAGACACGATGATGACATTGAGCTAAAATTTCATTTCTTGGTTATAATACATTTTCAGATTAAAAAAATATTGTGCATTCATTCTGTTTTCATATTTGTTTGGGTTTTTAATAATAGAATGACAGCAAATCTTGCTTGTGAGGCACTAAAATGATGCTCACTGACCTTGTTCAGCCTGTACAGAGTCACAGAGAAAGCGGCACTCCTGCAGGATGGAGTTTTCTAGAGTTTTCTTCCCCACACCAAAGTATTTCAGTGTTGCCAGAGCAAAACGCCTCTGCTGACGCCACATGTGGCCACTTGACATAATTAGACCTACATAGAAAGAAAGATTTTAGGATTATAACGAAAAGTAATATTTTGCCAGTATATGAATCATATAGGTGCAATACAACTTTTTCCTCCATCTGTACCTTTCCCTTTACTGAGCTTGTCAACTATAGGGAAGTATGGCCGGTCTGTGAAGATGTCCGCCTGTTCCACAAACGCCTCTTTGAAAGTCTCGTATCCAGTGATTAGTATGCAGGGATTGCTTCCCAAATAAAGTGTGCTCACATTTCCATACCTCTCAGCAATCTGATCAACATGATCTTCATGTTATACATTCACATAGAATCATTTTACTTATTTTTATGTGCCATATGTGACTTACCCTCTGAAAGGAGCCCAGTGGATCACTAAAGCCTATATTTATGAGGTTTCCAATGACAGGCAGAGGGAAGGGTCCTGGCGGCATGTTCCTGGACTGAACATCTCGCAGGTGTTTCACCAACAGCAGCACGCACAGAAATATCAGGAGTCCCTGAACGTCCATCCACTCACCCATCAGCTGTGACAACACTGACGCCATGCTTACTGAGACAAGAGGGACCATTACACACACAAAGACATTTATAATATTACAAAAGATTTCTATTTCAAATAAATGCTGACAAAAAAATATTTTAAAAATGTGTCATGCTTGAATGTTGATTATTTTCCTCATATTCTCCATTGTTGCAGCTCCTCTCTTCCCAGTCTGTCAGTAACGCTCTGTTTAGTTCCTGTCTCTATGAAGCCCCTCTTCTGAAAAACCACCAAATGCTCAGCGCTTCAGCGTGAAATAGACACTCAGGACCTTGTTAAGCCCAAAGTATAATTCACTTTTTACCCGTAAGCAAGGGTTGCACATGTGCATTTCATTTTTTTTGCAGTAATTAGTTTATCCACAAGGTGGCAACCGTGCTCTGGGGGCGTCAATTCACAAGGTAGTCAAAGAAAAACTGCATAAACAGAACAGACCGGAACGCATGCAAGCTACAGCGACGATGAAGGCCTACATAGACGAGAGATTGTGCGAAGAGGTTAAAAAAGTACCCTCATTTGTACAACTCTAGCATGAAAAAATACAAAGATGTTTATATGGGTTGTAACTCATGGCAAGAGATCCACTCAATGGCGCTACCGTTGAAAACAATTGGAAAAATACGTTAGCTGCGGGAAAAAATGTTTTGGACACACTAAAAGTGAAGCCAAAAGCGTCTTGATGGCTGGATGCAGTATAAGTCATAAGCAGTGTTGCCAAGTCTACGGTCTTCCTGTGAAATTGGACTATTTTAATACTGTTGCCGCCGGTTGATTTTCATGTCCGTGGGTTGCAGCAACCCCAAATAACATAATATTTAGACCCTGGAATGTGAATTTTATTAGGAAAACCCCACCAAAAATGTGGATTTTAGCCCCTGGAATGCAATTTTTACCGGGGGACCCCCTCTAAAACATGATTGGGCTAGTTTTGAGTAGCAATTGCGCGGGTTTTGTTGTGAAAACCTGGCAACCCTGGTCATAAGCCCCGCCCTCTCCATGTAATGTAATGGGACATGAGACAAACTAAAAAGTTAAACTACACATCAAATATTTTTTTCCAAAGATGGTTTCTGTCATTTTAGGCATTTTTTTTATCACGCTGATGTCAGATAAAGTGTTCGTTCTTTAAATAAGTGTTGTTTTATTTGATGCTATAAAAACACAGGTTTTGACATCATGATTGACAGCTGAGATTGACAGCTTCTCTGAGCAAAGTAGTCACTAAGTCACCAACTGACTTTTTTCTGGATCTTCTGGATTAGAGATTTAACTTTCTTTTCTAACTTTTCAGAACTGTTTATTTCACACCGACATAATGAGTTGTTCTGCAGTAAACTGTACTAACTAATTCTGCGGGAGTGCGTGCGGGACCTTGATATCAGGGTTGCCAAGTCCACGGTTTTCCAGCGGAATTGGGCTACTTTTATACTGTTGCTGCGGGTGTTTTTTCATGTCCGCAGGTTGAATCGACTCAAAATTATGTGATATTTAGCCTCTGGAATGCGAATTTTACCAGGGGAGCCCCTCTAAAAACGTGAATTTTACCCCAGGACCCCTTGAAATGCGATTGGGCTAGTTTTGAGGAGCAATTGGGCAGGTTTTGTTGTGAAAACCTGGCAACCCCGCTCGATATCGGCTCCACTTCGCGCTCACTACTGCACAGATTTCGCCATATTGCGGCTTCACTTACTACAATGGAGGAGAGTGAAGGTTCGTCATCCATCTTTTTTTAACAGTCTATGGTTTCAACACACTACTAACTTAACCAGGCCTCGCCCCTTTATTTCGCCTATGCCTTTGGTGGGAATTATTTAAAGCGGAACTCAGTAAGATTTGCGAAGCTCCCCCTACAGGTTCCTACAGTGAATCACACTGTCGTAAATACTCCAAGCGCAGCTCTGGACTACAACGTCTACAACGCTCACCAGCGCAGTAGTTTTGCAAATACAGTACAAGAAATCTCGATGGAGGTGGGTAAATTAATTTTTCATAATATATACATTGTTTTTGAATTACCGTAAAGCATTTTGTCACTCTCGCGTGAACGTGAACATGAGGCGAGATTGTGTCGGGTCGGCGAAGCTCAACTGCAAGTACTATTTTCTGGCGTAGACGTGCCAGAGGGGGTTAGTGCTCACCTTAAACACACCACTACAAGTCAATTAACCATCGTAAGGACTGCTTTAATGAGGAATATTGTGTTGTGTTCGTTAGGCTACTGGAAGAAAACTCAAGATGGCGGCGTTTCAGGGAGTTCAGAAACAATGCACATTGATATAGAGAATAACTCCTGCTGGAGGTACTTTGTGCTTAGGAATCAATCTTGAATAAATGTCAAAGTGGAAATGCTGCCATTTTCAAAACGAACAACAGGTAAATTTGTTGCGCATGTTTTCTCTCACATCTGAAGAATCAGTGAATGTCTGACTAATAGTCCTGAACTTTCAAACGATGCATACAGAACTAGGACACGGCGTATGAAACATGTCAGAGAGAAAATACTCCTAATTATTATACAGGTCCCATCGAGGAGCTTAGACCTGATAAATCAATTCACACAAGACGTTATATTACACTCTTGACCTTGTAAACGCACAACTGTTGTCAGCTATGAATGGTTATGACAGTGTCTGTTGCACCTGATGTATGAAGTGGCCTAGTTTCATACTGATGTTTACTGTTATTATTGTTTTATTGTTAGCAGGCAAACTGATTTACAGAAAAACGTCCCTTCAAGACTCCTTCAGCTCGATGTAAGAAACACATTTGACAACTGCTTCAAACCTGAATTAACAAGTAGTACAAGCAGGATAGATGTTGGGTCAGAAACACAAACATCTTAAATGTTAATATGGGCTAATTACGATCGCTTTTCCACTTGCCTTCGTGCTTGATCTCATTTAAAGCTTATGGAACTGTGGTAACATTTCATCATCGTGATAAAACACACTTCATTAATTTTAATAAGTGACGGGAGATAATTGGCTGTTCAAACCACAGCAGAACTCAAAACTGAGGAGTATTCATGACAACCATCAAGTACAGTAGCTGTTGCACAAAGCCGGTTTCAATTTCTACCCAGGTAAGTTCAAGATTAGTTTGAGTAAACGCTGGTTTTTCGGGCTTATGAAGGTGGATTGTTTTTAGCTGTTTCATTGCTAAATATATATATATATATATATATATATATATATAATTTATATGATATATAAATATAACATTTTTCTTCAATATAAACATATATGTGTGTATTTACATATGTATAGACGTCACTTTCCCGCCGGAACGCGCTCCCTCAGCTGGACTGAGTGGTAAAAGAACCTGCTGCATGACTGGATTTAATAGGGGAAACTGCGAAAATGCGAGTAAAACAAACGATCACACTAAAGGTTGGGCTCGAAAGTGTTCCTTATACCATGTCAAATAAACCTAATCCATGGATATTGACACGCAGCCAGGAATCATGTTTCCTGACATTTATATGACCCGGGGAAATAGCCTACATAAAGCAATTCTGCCAATGAAAAAGCCGTATATAACTTCAATATAGATAGGTTTAAATCTGAGTAATCACTGACTTATATCAATGTTATATATATCGTCATATCGTTCAGCCCTAAATAGTTTTTGTCAGTGTTCATTTAAAAACACCAAATTATGCAGAATATAAGATGGTAAATATTTAATTGATGAGTTGTCAACACAATATATACCAATACAATGTATACGGTATGATTTTACCCCAAAATCCAACATTTTGACACAAAATGATAACTGCAAAACATGTTTCTCTGCTGGAGTCCAGCTGTTTCTGTGAATTGCAGCGACCTATATGCTTCTTTTTTTCTGTAGCTTTCAGCAGTCTGTAAAAATATACCTCAGATTTTGTGTCAAAGCTAATTGTACAGTCAATCGCGAAGCTCTCCTGTTTTAGATGTGTTTTGTGCCACTCAGTGGGGGTGACCGCAGTCATAACGGTCGAAGGTGACGTCACGTGCATACCCTCTATAAAGCCACTCCCCTGTATCGCTCCGAATTAAATCAGTTTATATTGAAAACCTTTTAGAGATAAAATTGCTCTTATTTTGCTGCTAATTATTTATTATATTTATATTATATGAATTATGTATAATTCATATAATAGTATATTCATAAATGACTTTGCTTTGAAATTGATATAAATAAAATATACAAGCATCGATTTGTAAAGCTTTTAAACAAATTAAGCTTACGTGTATTCATTTGAGCTCTTTATGAAATGAATATAAATGATTATATTATAAATTATTAGGCATATTTCTTTGATTCACATGCATTGATATAGTAAGATATATTCTTTCAGCTGCCTTCTCAAACTTTCACTGCAGCTGTGTTTATTCCTGCTTTGTAAATGCATTTAATTTCATGATATTTTTCATAACAATCTCTTTATCTTCAGAAGAGATGTGAATTGGGCGGCTCTCTCACGAGTAGTAAATCAAACAGGCGCTCTCCATGTTTCTTGCGATTGGCTGTTTGGCGCACGTGTCATACTTTCAGGTGAACGCGCAAGAGAAGTTTATACCGAGCGTTGTGCAACAGCCTATCCTGATCTAAAACAGGTTGGATTTATATGGATTTGTCAATTCTAAACCTACTCTGAAACTCTGAGTTTGTTCAACTAGCTTCATGCAACAGGCCACAGAACATCAACTTGGTCATCAAAGATATATTTTAAGGTAAAAAAGAAAAGAAAAGAAAAGTTTGAGTAATTTGACATTACACCAGCTAGATTTTAATAATACTTAAATTAAATAAAATATTTAAGTGATTTTACACCTGACTAATGCATTTAATTAATTTTACTATTTAAGACCACATTAAAAGGTTATGGTCTACCTTGGTGTAATTTTATACTTTATATTTAATAAGTTATAAAATATTTCAAAAAGATTTTTTTCTATTACAACCTCATGCAGATTCATAAAAAACCCAGGATTTGGAGGAAGAAAAAAAAGCTTCAAAACCCTTTTACTTCAGTCCCTTCACGGTAAAGACAATTATCATAAAAACACAACGAAGTAAAAGTTGGACTTTGTACCCGCTTGAGTTTACTGCACAAACAAATAAATGTCAAATGATCGCTACACCGCATAGATGTCGGTCAGGAGATCTGTACTTACGAGAATGATGTTATTTATCAGACAGTCGTGAAAATACATCAACATAGAGCCGCTAAGTTGAAAACTGGAGGAGTCTACAACAAGGAAGAAACGGCTGATGTTGTTGTGATGACGTCACGGCGCGCCCGCCTACGGACCGCCTACTTTTCAACGTCACTGCGCACACATTCAGAATAAAAAAATAGTATTTAACATTTATTATATTATTATAAAAATATGTTTAAAAAAATGAATGTCACGTTGTTTTAGATAAATTTGACATAATGTCACATTTATTAAGGTGACTTGTGACTTCTGTGTAAAATGCAGGACATGAAACAGGAAAAACATATTTTCTGTGTTTTTCTACAACTTTTGTAACATAGTTCGATTATTGTTACATGGCATGACTGGACATATGGATCACAGAACGATTTTTGCTTCTTATTTTTTTTTTTCTTCAATCTGACAAAACAATTACACTTTGGCAGTAAAGGTCAAAACAAGCTGTCAGTGGTAATCTGGTAAAGTTATTTTTTCACCTTTACTGTTGAAAATGTATGAAAAAGAGAACAGCAGAAGTGGACGAAGCCTTCAGTCTGATGTCTCAGTCTTATTTCTGAATATTTTTTGCCAGTTTGAGACAATTAGACACTAAAAATGTTGAGTTAAGAACAACCCAAGTTGGGTTGAAAATGGGCAAACCAAGAAGTTGGGTTGTTTTATTTAATTTAATTAGTTTTATTTAACCCAACTATTGTATAAAATTACTGTATTGCTTAAAATGAACACAAAATATGTTGTTAATATGTTTAATAATAAGTTTAATGAATAATAATTAAACGATAAAGATTTATTAAATTGCTTATTAATAAATGTTCACCTTTTGATTATTATTGTTGCCTCTAGTAGGCTAATTATGTGTCTGGTTTTTAATTTCCAACCTATTTTGGGTTCATTTTAAGCTAGTCATATAGTCATTTTTAAACAATAGTTGGGTTAAATAAAACTATCCAGCAAACATTTAAACCAACCGCTGGGTTTGTCCATTTTCAACCCAACTTGTGTTGTTTTTAACCCTCATTTTTTAGAGTGTGTGAGGGATAATTCTGCCAATTATCCCCTTTTTTGACTTTGAAAATCTGTGATGCTCACCATCTGCAATGAAACCTGAAATTATAGCCCTTAGTTGTGAAGTAAACAGAGACATCTGTCAACGTATAACTCAAATATATTATCAAAAGCCACTTTTAAGTGTATTTAACAGCTGTCTTCTTTCATTTAAATATATCTTTTCAGTGAGAAGAGTTTGTGTAGCATCTCCTTCCATTATAAAACACACATTTTTGGTAACACTGCCTTAGATGAAACCATTTCACCATTGTTGATCTCTATTTTTTTTCATCAAGGGCTGTATATCTAAACTATATTCATTGCTTGACTTTTCAGGTAACCTGTAGGGAGCAGATCTCTAAGTATTTCTGTTTTCAAGCAGCATAATCAATTCCAGGAAACCTGAAAGTGAGTAAAATGTAAGTATTTGCAAATACTACAACGCAGCCAAAAGTTCTCAGCCATAAATATCTGCAAAAAAGTGGGAAAATCGAACCAAAGCAGGTTGTGGGTAGAGTATGAAACGGATAACAGCAGATAACACTATTCTAGATTCACAGTGCATGTCTCCACAAAACAAGAAAAATAACACTGATATGAATGATAAAGAAGTGTCTCTCCTCTTTCTCGAGTTCAGAAAATATAGTGTCTCTCAGCACTCCGATAAAGAACATGTACATGTACTTTATTGTGATTCCATTCCTTCTAAAGTCTCCTAAATTCCACATGACCGCCAAAGGTCATCTGACGTTACTGCACCGGCTCACAGATGCCGATCAAACTGAAGCAAACATGCTTTTCTCCTCATAATAAAGGGCTGGATCAAACCGTGGTTGTTTTTCTCAGTTAGGTTCCACTGTAAGCTTCACGAGGTAGGTCCTGCAAGGTCTCATCGATGGTGACCACCAGTTCTTCCGGCTTCATGGCATTCGGAGACTCGGAGTGATTGTACACGATGCAGCGCGACGTGTCCACCCGACACGAGAGTTCGCTCATTTCGTTCACGCTGCTGCTGATGCAGTTCACCTCACTCTTGCTCCTGCGGTCGTCTGAACGAGGCCCAAACACCCACTCTGATGAGAGACACAGATTAGAGATGATTATCAGTCACACAGAGAGTCAAAGGATCCACTGCATGAGAAAGGACAAAACACTCTTAAAAGTAAAGTTTCTTTATTGTTTATTCTTTATTTCCATGAAGAATGTCCCCCTGTAGTCAATCATTTTATCCTTTAAAACTCATCTTTGATCACCAAAATGACATATTTATACATATTCTTTATGCCTTTAAATAGCTTGAATGTAACTCGACACCCTTGCTTCATTTATTATACGTGGATCTATGAATATGCTAATTAGCCCCGCCTTCATTCACTCGCACAAGCTCAGAGATCCACTCGGTCAACTTACTGAGGTAAACGCTGCACAATGGTATCGCTTTTTACAACGTCATACACAGAAATGATTGGCCTACATTATCAAACAGCTGTTTGTTACACAAACCATGTTCCCTTTTGCCATATGAGTCCGCCTTCTAAATATCCTTAGAAACGCTTTGAACAACTCAGAACATCAGTGGAGAAAGGCATATAGTTCATCATAACATCGCAATATACATCACACACCCGCTATATTGCTAAATCTACCCGATTTTTCATATCAACATCAAAGATATCAACTTCTCTTGAGACTCCCCTGCTTCAGAGCATAGTAATGATATGCTAAAGCCCACCCCCATGTTTATGTGATTGGTTACAAGGTAGTTTGTGACGTCACAAACACCAGCGATTTCAAACCGTGTTTTTGAAACTGTCTTTAGATGAATGCAGTTTTAAAGAGAAAATACTCAGCAATGGTGTTGACTGATGAATTTGAGCATGGTTTGTCTTAAAGCATATTAAAAACACCACATAGACATATAAACAACATTAAAAACTTCATTTTCACCACAGGGGGACTTTAACACCCATGGAACCTTTTCATTTCACAAAATGGAAAAGATTCTTCAGATTATTAAACGTATTAATTAATAATTAAATTAAATTAATAGTTTGAAGAAAATTTTAATATAAAGTAAGAAAAAAACCCAACAGATCACTGAAAGGTTCCTCCTTTTGGGAACCTTTATATTTAAGATTATGCACACTCAAAAAATATTTACCCGAAAATTTAAGATTACATAATGCACAATAAAATTACACAGTTTTAACATAAACTAATAAACTTAATGTGATGCATATTTGTTGACGCAATTTGAATAAATTCCTTTTGAGAATTATTTAAATAAAATCAAATATGTGCAAGTAGTTAATAAAAAACCATGTCATTAATTTTTGAGTGCAGAAATCTTACCTGTTTTATTTTTGTATGACTGACAAATATGCATCACATAATAATAATTATTATTTGTTTAGGTTAAAACTGTTTCCATCCAAAATAATTGACATTTTATATGGAATTCAAATACATACATCTTAAATTTAGGCCTAAATATTTTGTTGAGTGCATAAAAAAAAAAATGGTTATTGTCCTAGATGCTGATTGGCCAATAAATGATTCCAGTCAAGTTGAACGACATACAGTAAGAGCTCTGATGTAAAATACCTGTTTCTTGGCTTTATATATCACAGTGCAGCACCTAACTATTAAGCTTAGTTCGATCAGGCATAACATTATTATGAGCACTGACAGGTGAAGTGAATAACACTGATTCTCTCTTCATCACCCTGTTAGTGGGTGGATATACTAGGCAGCAAGTGAACATTTTGTCCTCAAAGTTGATGTGTTAGAAGCAGGAAAAATGGGCAAGCGTAAGGATTTGAGCGAGTTTGACAAGGGCCAAGTTGTGATGGCTAGACGAACTGGATCAGAGCATCTCCAAAACTGCAGCTCTTGGGCAGTTCCGCAGACCAGTCAGGGTGCCCATGCTGACCCCTGTCCACTGCCGAAAGAGCCAACAGTGACACGTGAGCATCAGAACTGGACCACGGAGCAATGGAAGAAGGTGGCCTGGTCTGAGGATTCACGTTTTCAGTACAAAAGGGGCCAGAGAGTGCTTTGTTTTGAAATGGCCCTGAAATTGAGTGATTTTCATGCCAAAATCTTTTGAATAGGCCTTTATTCTGTCACTGTCCACGCTGATTCATACCAACACGTGTATGATTCGTTTTTTTAAGTTTAATAACTAGACAAATAGAATAACTTCTCTCCAGAATAGAGAAAAAACACAATTGAACTTTCACGATTGAGAGTTCTGATTCTGAACCACTCATAATACACAGAAAACTCTGTTGGAGGCTGAATGGATTCATCTACTGAGTCCATTTGGACAAAACAATGTGAAACTGTTTGTTGTGGAAAATGGTCTGGGGACGGCTCCAGTCAGAAAACTGTGACAGGAAACACAGGACACAAGAAAATAGCAGTAAACAGCCTGTGGCAGCAGAAGTGAGATGTTAAACCATACACTCTAAAAAATGTTTGGTTAAAAACAACCCAAGTTGGGTTGAAAATGGACAAACCCAGAAATTGGGTTGTTTTAACCCAGTGGTTGGGTTAAATGTTTGCCCAACCTGCTGGGTAGTTTTATTTAACCCAACTACTGATTAAAAATGACTATATGGCTGGCTTAAAATGAATCCAAAATAGGTGAGAAATTAAAAATCAGACACATAATTACTAGAGGCAACAATACTAATCAAAAGGTGTACATTTATTAATAAGAAATTTATTATAATTTATAATTTATTATTATTCATTATCTTATTAATAAATGCTCATTTATTAAACATATTAATAAATGTTAATTTCCAGCATATTTTGGGTTCATTTTAAGCAAGCAATACAGTAATTTTTATACAACAGTTGAGTTAAATAAAACTACCCAGCACGCTGGGCAAACATTTAACCCAACCACTGGGTTAAAACAACCCAATTGCTGGGTTTGTCCATTTTCAACCCAACTTGGGTTGTTTTTAACCCAGCATTTTTTAGAGTGTAGTAATCTGTACTGACAGAGGTGGAAAAAAGTCTGAGATTGAACATATATATTCATATTCTGTACACTCAAACACATATATCTGATTAGCAACGGTATTAATGTACCAAAGACATTTTGTCTACCACAAAAGAGCCGTGCGCTTTCACAGACGCATTATAACATTATTATTATTCAAGGACATAAACTAAGTTAAAAATAGCCCATGACTTGATTAAAAGGTCTGGTTTCAATAATTTAATGAAAAGCATAATGGAAATCGAAAAAGATGTGCAGGCCTTCTTTATGAAACAGAAGCCAAGAATCTCACAAAACCTGTCAAGAACATGTCCGGCTCATATTTCACAATTCATGAAAACAAAATTGATATTCCAATTAGGAAGCAACAACAGCTTCTTTCTGTAATGCAATACACACTACATATTATATATGAGCCTCAGGCTGCATTAATTATACCTTGCAGTTAAGAATTCAAGTACTACACTACTTGATTAATGATTCAAATAACTCTAATGTACCGGCATCATCCAGTCTGAATGCGCCATCGAACCGAACACTTAGTTCAGATCCATGACAGAAAGCACCAGTCTGGCTGCGCTAAACGCATTCGCCTTTGACTCAGAAAGCCGCCTGGAATTAAGATGAGCAGATAATACAGCAGAGTCAGCCTGAAGGGTGTGAGTAAACAAAAGTGGCTGATAAGCAGAGCCGTGTGATGGCATGAAAACTTCCCACATACAAATTTATGCCAATTAGGCTGAACTGCTTCAATGAAAGAGTGAGCATGGCAAAATAATCAGGAATTTAAAAGGGATTTGTATAATTCTAGAGAAAGAACAAATGTTGTTGTATGAGAAATGGCTCTTGTAGGAGAGAGTGGGGTAAGATGAGCCAGTGGGTAAGTTGACCCACCCCCTTTTATCTTGGCAACTATTCACTTTTATTGTCAAAAGGAGAAGCACATGGGAGGAGTGGAAGGCATCCATTTACTTTAAAAACTGTAAAAAGTCAAATTTTAGCATAACAGATGCAATGGCTGTTACATCAAAGCTAATTTGTTTAGGTCTAAAACATTTATGATATAAAACCATACAAATCATTTAGCTTAATATTAGCCTGAATTGTTAAGCTATTTTTTTCCAAAATGGCAGCTATGGGGCAAAGTGAGCCAAATGCTGTGGGGTAAATTGAGCCATTTTTATTTAATTTTAGTTGCACCACGCATTACGTAATCACGTTGGAAAGGTCACGCGTGATGTAGGCGGAAGTACCGCGGTAGGGCAAAAAACTCTGTCTCATTTTCTCCTCCAACTTCAAAATCATCCAACATTGTTGTTTTACCTTTTTTGGAAAGGCCGTTTGACTTAGTCTTTGCATGTTCGCTTTGTACTTCCGCCTACGTCACGCGTGACCTTTCCAACATGATTACGTAATACGTGGCGCATTGCAGAGCAGTGCAAGATGGGCATTTGTCGTTAAAAAGTATATAAAAAAATGTAAGACCCTTATTCCTCGTCTGGGATCATGTAGAGTCCTTTGAAGCTGCACTGAAACTGACATTTGGACCTTCAACCCATTGGAATCCTGGAATGTTTTCCTCAAAAACCTTAATTTCTTTTCGACTGAAGAAAGAAAGACATAAACATCTTGGATGACATGGGGGTGAGTATATTATCAGGAAATTTTAATTCTGAAGTGAACTAATCCTTAAAGTTAGCTTTAAGAAAAATATTATTTGTAAAAGGAATTTGATTATTAAATTAGTTTTTAAAATAGTTAGATTATCTTTAAAATTTCACATGGGTTTTGATTCAGATTCAGTTAGATGGTCAGTTTACACCCAGATTGTGCAACTTACCCACTGACTCGGATCAACTTACCCCTAACCTGGGGTAAATTGAGCCACAGGAGCACTTTTTTATAAGAAGCCATATTTTTTAGAACCCTTTGTCATAGATGTATTCTGAGCATTTAAAATGATAGGAAACATCTTGAAATTACTTTAGATACTGTTAGGGAATTTAAATTAATCATAACATTTCTTTTTCTTTCAGGATTAACATTGATAAGCTTTTGAAAATTAAATGTCCCCAACATTTAGGCCAAAGTGTGCACAATACTTTCATTGTACTTCTGCCTTATCTTTTTCCCTTATCTTGAGGACCACATAAGTAAATTAAAATGGCTCATCTTACCCCACTCTCCCCTTTACAATCTGCATGTCTGATTCATCTGTATTTTTTTAATAGTGTCATTGACTTTTTATATGACAGACTGTGTTCTTATTTTTTATTTTAATCAATTTTAAAAGAGTTCATAATAAACACTAGATTTTTAATTTGCTGAAGAAAATATTAGTGGCGTTCACCTGCTTTTTTCACCAGCAGTTTCATTGTCCAACAAGGGGAAAAAAATGCAACTCCTGTCCATATCAGCAATAGTGAGGCTTGCCATATCATAATAAACAAGCAGACAAAATTCAAACTAAATAGTGCACATGACTACTAGGACAGAAAAAGTAAGCTTCCTATACTTCTTGTCTTGACCCTGGAGAGAGACACACTACAGTGAGAATCTCACCAAACAGACAATCTTCACATTTACACCTCCAGGACCGACACAAATGCACAGAGCACATCTACAGGAAGAGTGCTTGCTGTAACCAGGGCTTTTGCGGAAATCTCTTAGGTATTGTTGAGTGCTCATGTCCCCGCTCTGCTTCTCCTGTGTGTGTGTGTGTGAAACTCGCCTGCTTCATCGCTTCAGGTAAACGTCAAGGTCTTTGAAAAACAGAAGTGAGGAACTGTAATTCCTTTTCATCCCCTTCCAGATACTCTTTCAGCGATCAGACAAGATGTTTGTGGAGGTGAATGTAAATGTGTGAATGAACAACAGAGGTGCATTTCAGAGTCGAGACTGCTTGATGTCAGAACTGGTGCAAACAGTAATGCACCATCAAACTAAATATCATAAGTCTAATGCACTCACATACATATGCGTAAATATCAAACATATGGAGCATCCCCCAAAAAACACACTCCAGACAAACTCATTATAACCCCTCATGAATATGAATACCTAAATACACCAAAAGCACACTTTCAGAAAACTATTTCATATTAGAAAATGACCATAGTACTAGTTAAGTGCAATGGATGCAAATGAGCTGTAAATATATGACCTGCTGTAAAAAAAAAAGAAGAAAAAAAAGCTTAAAGGATTATTTCACTTTCAAATGAAAATTAGCCCAAGCTTTACTCACCCTCAAGCCATCCTAGGTGTATATGACTTTCTTCTTTCTGATGAACACAGTCAGAGAAATATTAATAAATATCATGACACATCTGAGCTGTATAATAGCAGTGAACAGGGGTCATATGAGCTGAAGAAAGTGTCTCCATCCATCATAAACGTACTCCACACAGCTCTGGAGGGTTAATAAAGGCCTTCCAAAGCAAAGTGGTGCATTTGTTTAAGAAAAAATATCCATATTTAACAAGTTATGAAGTAAAATATTTAGCTTCCACCAGATCGTTTTCCATATTTAACTTACGGGGGGAAAAAACGGAGCTAAGTTACGTCAGGTAAGTTTTTTCCGTAAGTTGAATACGGAAGGCGTAGGATGTACAGTGTAAGCTTTTTGAAGAAAAAAGCTAGTTATTTTACTTCATAACTTGTTAAATATGGATTATTTTTACACAAACGCATCGCTTTGCTTCAGAAGGCCTTTATTAACCCCCCAGATTCGTGTGGAGTACGTTTATGATGGATGGATGTGGATGGAGACATTTTCTTCAGCTCATACTTGTTGGTATCGCTCACTGCCATTACAAAGCTTGGATGCATTAGAATATTTATTAATATTTCTCAGATTGTGCTCATCAGAAAGAAGAAAGTCATATACACCTAGGATGGCTTGAGGGTGAGTAAAGCTTGGGCTAATTTTCATTTGAAAGTGAACTAATCCTTTAAAACAACCTTAGATGGTCCAGCATGGTCAGACTGATCTGTTGTCTGGTTTTAGAGAGGTTTTACCCAGATAACAGGGAACGTTCTCAGAACGTTCTGGCAACGTTCTTTCAGTAACATAGATAGAATGTCTGTTAGTTATCTGCACAAAAACGTTATTTATACATCATTCATGGAACTTTTTTTCTGAAACATTTTAGTTCTTCTACGTCTTTTTAAATGTTACTTGTTTTAGAATGTTCAGAGAACATAATGTTTCCCATAATGTTTGAAGGATGACAAATGGAATATTACCTCAATGTTTGCATAACCAAGAAAAAACGTTTTTAAAACGTTTTGAGCGTTTATCAAAAATAAGGTTTTCATAACTTGATCGGAACATAAGAAAAAAGGTTCTATTTTTGTTAGCTCGCTCGGTATAGGCACTTGCTGGTTTAGGCTGGGAAAATCAGAGACCTTGGCTTGTTTTATTTTTATCAGTACCAGTGCAATGCACCAAACAGAGAGTTGCATTTCTGTATTTCTCTTGCTGATTTAAATGCATACCCAAAACACACAAATACTTGCACAGTGTTTAGTCAGAGTGTTGTTTAATTGAACACATACACAGTACATTTCCAGAATGCACTTACCCAAAAACTCATGCACGAGATCCTTCACCAGGTGCCCCACGATCGCGTATGCCACGGCGACCACCACCAGCGCGGCCATGACCAGGTACAGCACCGCCTTGGGCAGCGGTATCGACTCCCTCTGCGGCGTCCTGTAGTCCGTGTACTGCAGGTCACTCTCGGAGTACGAGTACTGAAAGACGTGCTCCATCCCGGACGTGTGATTGGAGTTGAGCGGAGGGTGACTGGCGCTCATCCCGCTCAGATCGGGCTCCAGAGCCGTCACCATGGTGCTCGTCACCGCCTCCACCCGATCCATACTCTTATGAACAAATCCCGCTGATTTATTCACAAGAGGCAAGATCTGAGAGAGAAAATAACTCCAGTCCTTGATGGCTGTGGTGTTGCATAAAAACATAATGCCTTTGGATGTTAGCCTATCACTTCTGGTGGAAGTGACCTCCGGCATCACCAGTGGATGTAGTTGCGCCAAACTCTTGCTGAAGTCTCGTTCAGTTCATCAAATGAGGATATCAGTTTCCTCATGCATTAGTGCAACATTAATTTTCCTGGTTTAATAAGAGAGAAAGCTGTCCAAAAAATCGCTAAAATTCCCAAATTGTGTTATTTCCACATGAACACGGTTTAGGCTTGTGCAATGAGAGTTAAATGTTCTGTAAATGAAAACGCTGCAGTAAAAGCTTTGAATATAAATAATTAGCGCCGTATTCTATTCAAAACATCCCCAAATTTAAAGTATTTCCACATATAAGACGATCGATCACGTCCACAAAAAGGCGCGAAGGCGCAATAAATATCCTGTAAAACACGTCGTTTAAATTATCTCACAATATTCAAAACGTTTCCAAAAGCAAGGACGTTTTCACAGAAAGAGTTTCACACAGGACGTTTGAGATCATCATTCGAGTTTGTTTGCTGTGGAAAGAAATGTTTCCTCGTTTAATAATGCAAGCAAATATTCTTTAAATGGAAAATGGTGCAGAATACGAGATTTGAGGATAAATAATAAAACATACCTGCGCAAGTCTATTCAGAACATTTCCAAACATTCTGTTCAGCCCAAAAGTATTTCCACATCACAACATCATCGCGTCCATAAAAAGTCGTTAGGAGTAATAAATATCCCTCAGCAGGCTACACATCGTTTCTCATTATAAGCCTATACAAAAATCCCAAATTCATGTCGTTCTCCCAAGAAAGTGTTTCCGCGTAAACGAAATATTTTTCGACGATCGTTTGCCTCCATGAAAAAAAGTCCTTAAGAGTAATAAATATCCCTCAGCAGTCTACACGTCAAACACGCTGACGAAACGGTCAAACGCGTCAGCATTTTCCTCACGAGCTCCAAACACGCGCGTCAATTTTGTATGCAGGGGGTGGGGGGGATTCAAAGCGGGCGCGTTCAAGAGCGTAACGAGGGTCGCCTTCAGCTAGTCTAACCCCGTGCTGACCTGGTTTTGTACGGTTTTCCCATCCTTTTCTCAAGGTAGTATAAGGACACAGCTGCCTCCACTGAGAGCGCGCGCAGACAAGTGCTGAAGGGAGCGCGGAGAGGAAACGTCAAGGCTAATCGAAGGTATAACTTTCACAAAAACACTTAAAACATTATCTATTGGGTGACATGTATTGGAATTTTTAAGCGGAAAAGACAATGTTATCGCCGACTAATGTGTTGGAGTCTTTTTTTAGTCATCTTTGAAGGACAAGGTTCAAGGAGACTAGGCAAAGTGAACGGAGACATCATTTCAAATTTGGTCAGAAATGTTCATGTATAAATAAGCATATTTATACAATCAACATCCCTAATAATGGTGGTCCTGGGCCTCAAAATCCTGTCACCTCACTACACTCATCCATAACTAGCCGTGCGCGCCACAGCAGTCACGTGTTCCTTTTTTTCTGATCGCGAGATATCCTCCAGCTCCTGATAAGAGATGAAGAGACGAAGCGAAAACATCCTTCGTGTGCTGACCTGTCCCAAGAGCTGGAGAGACAGAGATATATATCTTAATGCGACCAACTTCGTTGACTGGACAACATGAACAATAATACTGTGTATCTGAATCTCTCCCCATACCTTAGATACAAAACAATCATAAACAGGTTTAGTTTGCTAGTTTTAGCGGGATTTGGGGCATCTGTCAGTTGCTCAGGCTGGAAGACCACAAGCTAAACTAGCCGAACACTGGCCTGGAAATAACACCAACTGAACAAGCAAACAACAGCTGTTTGAGATTTATTTTGTAAGCAAGATCATTTATTTAATGCAACTTAAAATAGGCCACATTAATGGTGTCACTGGGAATAATTAAATTCAACAATTCAACAATATAAATTGGTTTAGTTAGCCTTCAGTGCCATCCATATGATTTTTCCCTATGCAAGACAAAATATGACCCCATATAAATGCTCATACTTCCCAAGAGAAATTTGTCATGGAGATTAATGGCACATTTTAAAAACAACCCAGTTCATAAAAAGCATATTATTCCTATGAGTAAGGCATGAATGAAGAGGTAGGGCTGTGCCTTTGCTGCAAGCTTTAGTATTTCATATTTTAGTACAAAATCCAGATTCCCGATGATTGATTTCTGCAGGACTCGAAATCTTTGTCCTATAAAGTCAAACAGCGTATTTATGACCAAAAGACCATTATGAATTTAGGCCGAGACATTTATTTAGGCCGTATGTTCAGCTATATGTGCTTCAAGAAAATCTTACATTTGTCATAGGTTGATCTTGCAAATTTAGCCACAAATACTGTAATATAAATACTTATGTACAAAAATAGTTTTAACATGTAGAATGAGTCCCTCTTTTCAAATACAGCTCTATCCACTTGCACTTTTCACCTTTCAAATACTGACAATTGTGTTTATATCTTGCAATTCTGACTTTATAACTTGCAATTACAACTTTATATCATGCAATTCTGACTTTATAACACGCAATTAAGACGATATCTCGCAATTCTGACTTTATGACTCGCAATTACAACTTTATATCTCGCAATTAAGACTATATCTCCCAATTATGACTTTATAACACGCAATTGCAAGTTTATATCATGCAATTCTGACTTTATATCCCACAATTCTGACTTTATAACTCACAATTCTGACTTTATAACTCGCAATTCTGACTTTATAACTCACAATTCTGACTTTATATCACGCAATTCTGACTTTATAACTTGCAATTACAACTTTATAACTCACAATTCTGACTTTATAACATGCAATTCTGACTTTATAACTTGCAATTACAACTTTATATCTCACAATTCTGACTTTATATCACACAATTAAGACTATATCTCGCAATTATGACTTTATAACTCGCAATTACAACTTTATAACTCGCAATTCTGACTTTATAACATGCAATTCTGACTTTATAACTTGCAATTACAACTTTATATCTCACAATTCTGACTTTATAACACGCAATTGCAAGTTTATATCAGTTTATATCATATTCTGACTTACGAGTTTATATCCCGCAATTCTGACTTTATATAGCAATTCTGACTCACAATTCTGACTTTATATCACACAATTAAGACTATATCTCGCAATTATGACTTTATAACTCGCAATTACAACTTTATATCTCGCAATTCTGACTTTATAACTTGCAATTACGTTATATTGCTTAATTACCTTATTGCTTTAATGAAAAATTAAAATTGAAGGACACAAATTTACTTTAAAATGCTATTTCTATAAAATGCTAAGTCAGACATCCCTGACATGTAAATTAAGCTTAAAGCCACCATGAAATCAAAATTGACCATTCTTGTTTTTTAATAGAATATTGCAGTATTTATTATAAATGATTTATCCATGCACATTATTGTTATTTTTAATTAATGTGCCCTTGTAATTTGTAATCAAAATAACTTCACCTCCTTCTTGCAATGAAATCTCTTCTCTTATCTGATGACAAGGATGGGACAACCTGTCACTCACAAGAGATCCACCAATAGAAAACCACAACCATCCAATCAATTCACCATGGACAAATTCAAGCCCCGCCCTACATTTGTTGTTGTTCGAGAAGCAGTTTCACTCAGATAAACATCACCATGGGGAAGAAAAGACTAGAACAAAAGTTGTGTCCCAAATAACGCACTATACACTATGCACTTTATATACTATGTACTCATTCGTGTAGTGTACGAATTTTATAAGGTTATTTTGTCATTCAACATCGGAGTCAGATGCCCCTCCCCCTCTGCTACGTAATAAAATTTGGGACAGTTGAATGCACAAAATGTCCAACATTCCACACTTCGTTTTTTTCCGTTAATGTAATGCATCATTCAGGTATTAAAGTGCACTTTTTCTTTTTGGAATTTTCAGTGTGAACACACTACTCGCACTATTTACACTTAAAAACATCGACTTTTGCATAGTAACCATCATATATTTTAGCTGAGCAGAAATGCTGTACTGACCTGTCAGGAATAGAACTATCTATTTTATAACTTTGTGACTGATGTTGGAACCCATCCACCATTAGCTGAAGAGTTCACCAGCACTGACCCGCATGAGTCCCTCTTTTCAAATACAGCTCTAACCCCTTCACTTTTCTCTGCAGGAGGTCAGCTTGTCTGCGCTTGTCAATTACCTCCTGTGATATTTTGCACACCTTTGTGTCCGCTGGCTTCGCCGTCTCCTTTTCTCTGATGGACTGGAGTCAATTAAGAGCGTATCAGAGCTTTCAACAAGAAAAAGAAGAGGAAGCGAGGGAAGTCATGACCTCAAACAGCAAAGGGCTGAATCAGGTAGAGGGTTTTGTTGTGGTGGAGGGAGGCATGTGAGAATGAAGTCTGAGCAAGACATGATGGATTTCCTGGTTGCAGGTTTGATGATAAATATCACAAGACCATTTATTAAAGTTTGGCTGAAAGCAGCAATGCTCCATCTAAGATCCGTCTCCTTGTCTGCAGTAGAGATTAACATCCTACAGGGAAGAAAATCACATTTTATTACATTTTATGTGCATATTTAGTTGATTTTTTAAACCACACCAATTGATTTGCTTATAAACAACAAGATATGTCTTGTAAATTAATTATTTTTATTATTACTTTCCATTATTTGAGTAAGCAATGTTGATTGCATGCCACAACAAGTTTACAGCAAACACTTTTCCAACATACCCAAGGGAATATGGTGTTAAAAAAGATTTTTCCCCTTCAATCTTGTTTGATTACCTAAAACGAAAGGACACTCGTAACCTCATTAGTTACCAAATTGGAACAGTCTACATAGGCAGGAATACCATAAGTCATACAAATAGTGTTCAGCAGAGCTTTGTCTTGTTGCTAAGATAATACAATATTTTAATATGCATTATGCATGTTCTTTATGGAAGCTTGTTTCCACCATGAAATAAAACCGTTTAAAAGATAATTGTGACTTTATCTCATAATTCTAACTTTTTTTTCTCTCAAATTGCGAGTTATAAAGTCCAATTCTGAGGGGGAAAAAGACTGACTTTTTTTCTCAGAATTGCGAGTTTATATCTCACAATTTGGACATAATAACATGCAATTAACACTTTATATCATGCAATTCTGACTTTATAATTCGCAATTACGACTTTATAAACCAATCAGGCATAACATTATGAGCACTGACAGGTGAAGTGAATATCACTGATTCTCTCTTCAACACGGCACCTGTTAGTGGGTGGATATATTAGGCAGCAAGTGAACATTTTTTCCTCAAAGTTGATGTGTTAGAAGCAGGAAAAATGGGCAAGCGTAAGGATTTGAGCGAGTTTGACAAGGGCCAAATTGTGATGGCTAGACAACTGGATCAGAGCATCTCCAAAACTGCAGCTCTTGTGGGGTGTTCCCGGTCTGCAGTGGTCAGTCGTCTCTTACCTGGGGAACACATGGCACCAGGATGCACTTTGGGAAGAAGACAAGCCGGCAGAGGCGGTGTGATGCTTTGGGCAATGTTCTGCTGGGAAAACTTGGGTCCTGCAATCCATGTGGATGTTACTTTAACACGTACCACCTACCTAAGCATTGTTGCAGACCATGTACACCCTTTCATTGAAACTGTATTCCCTGGTGGCTGTGGCCGCTTTCAGCAGGATAACGCTCCTGACACAAAGCAAAAATGGTTCAGGAATGGTTTGAGGAGCACAACGAGTTTGAGGTTTTGACCCCAGATCTCAATCAAGCATCTGCGGGATGTGCTGAACAAACAAGTCCGATCCATGGAGGCTCCACCTCGCAACTTACAGGAGTTAAAGGATCTGCTGCTAACATCTTGATGCAGAAACCACAGCACACCTTCAGGGGTCTAGTGGAGTCCATGCCTCAACAGGTCAGGGCTGTTTTGGCAGTAAAAGGGGGACCAGTACAATATTAGGAAGGTGATCTCGCAGCTCTGACTTCATAACTTGCAATTGCAACGTATATCACGCAATTCTGGCTTTATAAAACTCAATTGCGAATTTATATAATCCAATTCTGAGAAAAAAAGTCAGAATAGCAAGATGTAAGCTTGCAACTGTGAGATAAAAAGTCACATTTACCTTTTTTATCCAGTGGCAGAAACAAGCTTCCATAGTTCTTTCTATAATTTATGAGACTTAAAAGCTTTTAAAGTCTTTTTAATACAGTGGTCTGTAACACTGAAATCTCTGCAATGACAATATCCTCACAGTAATCTGTCAGATGGAAACATCTGCATTGCAAGAATAAAACTCTCTCCCTTGCTATCATGCAATGAGGGGGTAGATTAAAGGTTTCCCATTTTCTCAGGGCAATCATTTTAAAGGCACGCACAGGGAAAATGGAGATATTCTGGGTGGATAATCTGAGAGGAATGGCTTATTTAAGAACCACCAATCCTCTCAAAAAGTGTGCTAATTTTAAGCGCTGCCAGGTCTCCAGATGTGCACATACTTAATTGAGTTTGCTCACTCAGCATTGAGATGACTGGGCATTTTGGCAGAAGAACAGCACTGAATTGTTTGAATGTGTCCAAGCTCAAATTAGATTTGAGACTTGTGGCAGAAGATTTTCCTAAATATGGGATAGAATGGCTTCAGAGCTATTTTCTCATTATCATACAAACAGTTTATCATTCTCCATTACATTGCATACCAATAACATCAAATAAAAATAGATGTACACATCTAATAACTTGAAAACGTCTTCAGCTTTTAACTCCAGCAATTCAAGTAGCTTTGAATACCTCTAGAATTGCACCATCATCTGACAGTTTCCAAGTGTGGCTGTTTGTCCCAGACAGTTGTTCTTGCATGTTTCATTCATATCCTTTTTGTCTCAGCCAGGGACGGCACATCTGGGTGTTTTGTGGATCTAGGCCAGACATTTCATCATCCACGTCCTCAGAAGAGACATTAATCGCAGTCCCATACTGACATGAGTGCAACTTTGCTGTTTTTTTTAAAAAAGACAAGAGGTTGTGAGAGAAGTAAATATCACACCACATTAGTGCATAACCTAAAGCATCCCTAAAAAGATCTGATAATGCAAATCAGCAGTGTGTTCAAACCAATGTTCAGCATTTCCAAAACATTTGAAATGACACGAGGCTGAGTAAATGACAGAATTTTCATTTGGATGATCTATTTTTTTAACCTACTGTATATTTATTCAGCTTTCTGTAATATCAAGCTCATCCATGCAGGGAGGTGAGCATTTCAATTGTGTTGTAGTTTTGACTTAGAGCGTAGGATGGATTGTGTGGTTCATTAAGTATAAGTGAAGCATTTGGTAGGTGCTTGTGATTCTCCAATCAGAGCTAATCAGCACAGATTCATATGAGGGTGGAGGAAGAGGAGCGTTCCCCTCTTCCTCGTGATCTTCACGGCGAAACTGCGTAATAAACAGTCACAGTTGTGTGGAGCTGCTTATCTCAGATGAAAATGCTCTGATGAAAATTACTCCGTACTCTCAGCTCACTATACACTCCTTTAAATCAGGTATGACCTCAGACGAGCAGCACATGGCATATTGTTTGTGCGCACGTGTGTTTCTCTCTTTCTGTAGATGCTTTTTCTCCATGTCCTTGTTTCCTGTTCCTGTCATTTGAGAGGCTATGTGTGTGTGTGTGTAACATCCCTCAGTGGACTAAATGAATTTCATTCATTCTTTGCAGGGCTTTCAAGCCATGTTTGAGCTTCCGCAAGAACCAATTAGGTTCATTTTTGTTACGCAGCACGTTTGAGCTTCAGCAAGAACCAATTAGGTTCATTTTTGTTACGCAGCACGTTTGAGCTTCAGCAAGAACCAATGAGGTTAATTCTCGTGTTACGCAGCACGTTTGAGCTTCAGCAAGAACCAATGAGGTTCATTCTCGTGTTACACAGCACGTTTGAGCTTCCACAAGAACTAATGAGGTTCATTCTCGTATTACGCAGCACATTTGAGCTTCAGCAAGAACCAATGAGGTTCATTCTCGTGTTACGCAGCACGTTTGAGCTTCCACAAGAACTAATGAGGTTCATTCTCGTATTACGCAGCACATTTGAGCTTCAGCAAGAACCAATGAGGTTCATTCTCGTGTTACGCAGCACGTTTGAGCTTCCGCAAGAACCAATGAGGTTCATTCTCGTGTTACGCAGCACGTTTAAGCTTCCTTGAGAACCAATGAGGTTCATTCTCATGTTACACAGCACGTTTGAGCTTCCTCGAGAACCAATGAGGTTCATTCTCATGTTACACAGCACGTTTGAGCTTCAGCAAGAACCAATGAGGTTAATTCTCGTGTTACGCAGCACATTTGAGCTTCAGCAAGAACCAATGAGGTTCATTCTCATGTTACACAGCACGTTTGAGCTTCAGCAAGAACCAATGAGGTTAATTCTCGTGTTACGCAGCACGTTTAAGCTTCAGCAAGAACTAATGAGGTTCATTCTCGTATTACGCAGCACATTTGAGCTTCAGCAAGAACCAATGAGGTTAATTCTCGTGTTACGCAGCACGTTTAAGCTTCAGCAAGAACCAATGAGGTTAATTCTCGTGTTACGCAGCACGTTTAAGCTTCAGCAAGAACCAATGAGGTTAATTCTCGTGTTACGCAGCACGTTTAAGCTTCAGCAAGAACCAATGAGGTTAATTCTCGTGTTACGCAGCACGTTTGAGCTTCAGCAAGAACCAATGAGGTTCATTCTCGTGTTACGCAGCACGTTTGAGCTTCCACAAGAACCAATGAGGTTCATTCTTGTGTTACGCAGCATGTTTGAGCTTCCACAAGAACCAATGAGGTTCATTCTCGTGTTACGCAGCATGTTTGAGCTTCCGCAAGAACCAATTAGGTTCATTTTTGTTACGCAGCACGTTTGAGCTTCCTCGAGAACCAATGAGGTTCATTCTCATGTTACGCCGCACGTTTGAGCTTCAGCAAGAACCAATGAGGTTCATTCTCGTGTTACGCCGCACGTTTGAGCTTCAGCAAGAACCAATGAGGTTCATTCTCATGTTACGCAGCACGTTTGAGCTTCAGCAAGAACCAATGAGGTTCATTCTCATGTTACGCCGCACATTTGAGCTTCAGCAAGAACCAATGAGGTTCATTCTCGTGTTACGCCGCACGTTTGAGCTTCAGCAAGAACCAGTGAGGTTCATTCTCGTGTTACGCAGCACGTTTGAGCTTCCGCAAGAACCAATTAGGTTCATTTTTGTTACGCAGCACATTTGAGCTTCCTCAAGAACCAATGAGGTTCATTCTCGTGTTACGCCGCACGTTTGAGCTTCAGCAAGAACCAATGAGGTTCATTCTCGTGTTACGCCGCACGTTTGAGCTTCAGCAAGAACCAATAAGGTTCATTCTCGTGTTACGCCGCACGTTTGAGCTTCAGCAAGAACCAATGAGGTTCATTCTCGTGTTACGCAGCACGTTTGAGCTTCCGCAAGAACCAATGAGGTTCATTCTCGTGTTACGCAGCACATTTGAGCTTCAGCAAGAACCAATGAGGTTCATTCTCGTGTTACGCAGCACGTTTGAGCTTCCGCAAGAACCAATTAGGTTCATTTTTGTTACGCAGCACATTTGAGCTTCAGCAAGAACCAATGAGGTTCATTCTCGTGTTACGCAGCACGTTTGAGCTTCCGCAAGAACCAATTAGGTTCATTTTTGTTACGCAGCACATTTGAGATTCCTCAAGAACCAATGAGGTTCATTCTCGTGTTACGCAGCACATTTGAGCTTCAGCAAGAACCAATGAGGTTCATTCTCGTGTTACGCAGCACGTTTGAGCTTCCGCAAGAACCAATTAGGTTCATTTTTGTTACGCAGCACATTTGAGATTCCTCAAGAACCAATGAGGTTCATTCTTGTGTTACGCAGCACGTTTGAGCTTCCTCGAGAACCAATGAGGTTCATTCTCGTGTTACGCCACACGTTTGAGCTTCCTCAAGAACCAATGAGGATCTATCTGTCTATCTATTGTGTTTCCGCCTTTGCAAACTCTGCTATTTCTCTTATGAAATGCAAATCTGGTTGTTTTCATGTCTCCATCTGTGCTGGCTGAAAGCGAGGTCATTTGGTGTGCAGTGTAAACACAGATGGACGGAGAGCTTGTTTTCACTCTCATGTAATGTTTCAGTTTAATTCTTCGAGTCCTCAGGTGAGCTCAGCACTAAAGCAGATTCAATTTCAGCGCCGCCGCCCCACATCTCCATTAAACACCCTTTATGACGTTCATTTCACAATGACCCAGAGGCCTCTAAAAATAACATTAATGGCTGATGGGGATTAAGTCTTTGGGAACATGCTGTAGTGGTGATATTTAGCCCTGAAGCCTTAACAAACTCATCTGTTTGGTGTGGCAGTACAGAAAATAAAGACTCATCCGTAACTGTCATCGTGAGCTGAAAACATATTCAGCTTCTTTTTATGTTCAAGTGCACTACTTCAATATCTTGTGACTCTGTTGCTTGACTATTAAAAAAGACAACAAAACCTATGATATTTAAAGTAAAGAAAAACGACATTCAAAACATCCAAGTCTGATGTCATTATGTCACGATCAGAGCTGTTATTTGTAAACAGCCATTACGATTCACTGTTAATCAGTTTGTTGAAATGCTAATGTGACAACGCTATTCAAGCTAATGACAATGCGTACACGACACATATACTCTTATTTCAAGGCCAACTTACAACGTTTACATTTCAAAGCGCCTTCATTTCACAGAGAATAAATGAGTGTTACTGTTGTATAATTAGTAAAACATAAACTTTGATTGCAAGAGATGACCGGCTTCAACACAAAACATCAAATAAAAATGTATACATTATTTATATATGCACTTCTAAAACATTTATATTTCAGTATCAAAGCGCTATAAAAATGGCCCAATTAAATGAAAACATGTTTGTCTCTCCAGTACATTCACTTTTTCTGACCAGTGTGCATTTAAGCATTCATATGAAAATAGCCCAAAATAAAAAAGGGGGGGAAAAACAATATTTTATAAAAATCAATATTTTGATTTTTTTTCTTCTTCTTTTTTGCACTGTAACATTATTTTGATAACAATTAAGCACATTTCCCCCTAAATTTTCATTATTCTTGATGCTGGCTGTTATTTGACTCTCAGTATTTCTTTATTGTATTACTGTGCAACTTTTTTGAAAGTAATTATTTTATAAAATTTTAAGGAACTAATGCTGATTTTTTTTTAAATGTTCCATTCATTTTCTATTCAGGGACAGAGCCCAGTTTGAGGAAACTAATAACAACAGTGAGCGCATTCCTCTTCCTCTCACAAGCGATCTGCTATATTCACATTCATCAATCCTGCTCCACCATCAGTCCTGCTCTCTTTTTTATTGCTCCATTTATTGCTGTTGTATTGTACAGCCTGTCGCTGCTCTGGCTGCACTTCCTCTCAAGGTTATGTGTGATGTAAATTTCAGATCCATCACAGCAGTTGTCAGAAATGATGAGGGATCCCCTAAACTTTATTTAAGACATCCTGTCTAAACAAGGCCAGCATCCTGTCCTTCAGGTCTGACAGTTTGGATTCTCTTCGTACTGTAACAAGTCTGTGTTCGGTGACTGTATTTATTTGCTATGAACCCATAAAGCTAAATCATCTCCAAGTGTCTAAAGGATCAGGAGGTTAGAAGCTTCACTTCTAGACAACTATCAATGCACTAGCAAGCACTCAGAACACCCTTGGAGCTACATAGTCAACACCCTAATAACCATTCAGAATATCCTAGTAACCCCTGGCAGCCACTTAGAATATACAAGCAACCACATAGCAACTTCCCTGGTAACCACTCAGAATATCATAGCAATATTATAGAAAACCCTGGGAGCCACTTAGAATATCCTATAGAAACTACATAGCAATGCCAAGGCAACCACCAAGAATACCCTAGCAACCACCTTTAAATGCCCTAGAAACCACATAGCAACTTCCTGGCATCCACCCAGAACACCCAAACAACTACACAGTCAACATCTTAACAACCACATAGCAACACTCTGGTAACCACTCAGAATATCCTAGCAACCTCATAGCAACACCCTGGCAGCCTCTTAGAATATTCTTATAGCAACTACATAGCAACACCCTGGAATCCACACAGAACACCTTAGAAACCACCTTTAAATACTCTAGGAACTACCTAGCAACTCCCCTGGCATCCACACAGAATCCCCTAAGCAACTACATAGTCAACATCTTAACAACCACATAGCAACGCTCTGGTAACCACCCAGCATATCACAGCAACCTCATAGCAACCCCCTGGCAGCCACTAAGAATGTCTTATAGCAACTACATAGCAACACCCTGGCAACCACCAACAACACCCTAGCAACCAAATTTAAATGCCCCAGTAACCGCTCAGAATATCCTAGCAACCTCATAGCAACACCCTGGCAGCCTCTTAGAATATCCTTATAGCAACTATAGCAACACCCAGGAAACCACACAGAACACCTTAGGAACAACCTTTAAATACTCTAGGAACTACCTAGCAACTCCCTGGCATCCACACAGAATCCCCTAAGCAACTACATAGTCAACATCTTAACAACCACATAGCAACGCTCTGGTAACCACCCAGCATATCACAGCAACCTCATAGCAACCCCCTGGCAGCCACTAAGAATGTCTTATAGTGACTACATAGCAACACCCTGGCAACCACCAACAACACCCTAGCAACCAAATTTAAATGCCCCAGTAACCGCTCAGAATATCCTAGCAACCTCATGGCAACAATGTTGGGGAAAGGTCAAAGTCCCCGACCCCCTCATCCCCTCCCTCTGCATCGTGTTTTGTGTTTTTCCACTAGTTATTTGGTGGCTTAAAGAAGACTCCCAGCCTTGTTGATTTTTTCCCTTTCGGGTGAAATGAAATTGACCTCACGCAGTAACACAACCACTCAGTCTTCAATCAACTTTTGCTGCCCTCCTCTTCACTTCATTCTATCCCGCTTCATCTGTATGAGGGGGAATTCTGCAGCAATCTTTCACCTTAAGCAAAGATCCGCTCTCTATTCCACGGAGCTCAGTAATGACTACTGCCACAGTCACAGAGTCGCAGTCCAATGCTCCTGAATACATATCACACCGGAGAAAAGAAAGTCTTTTTGAATTTGTATGAGTGCAACTGATCTCTCAGAGACAGGTTTATTGTTTTAAGTGTAACTGAGTCACTGAGTTTGAAGTCAACATGAAAAACACATCTGTAATCTGACACATTTCAAAGTGACACTGGATACTGAATGATAAAAAATGTAGGGTGGGGCATGGCATTATCCATTGGGAATTGATTGGATCATGGTAAATGTGTGTTAAATGGAGCCATGTGGTTTAAATGGAGGATTTGACCAATAAAAAGTGGCAGCATTTGAAAAAGAAGTTGTTTCATGAATGGAAATTATTATTACATCATGTGAGGAGTAAATGTATGCTCACATTAGTCTAGAACTACAATAACCGTCATGTGCACACATCGCACACTGTCAGTCAATAAATGGGAAATCAAAGTAATTTGCGTTACTACTCTGAAAAAGTACCTCAGGCATTATTTATTGCACTTGGAGCATGTGATTTCTTTCCTTTATTTATTTACTCACCCTCATGTCGTTCCAAACCTGTTACCTTGTGTAAAAGGTGAATCATATTAGTCGCTCTTGTCCATACCAATCAGAATCAACAGTAGAAACAAAGCCAGGCTCAAATCAGATCACTGAAGGTGAAACATGCAATTAATAAGATATATGGAAAAGAAAGTAACAGCGGAAAAGTGAGCAGTCCACAGCGACCCGCCTCACTAAGTATGGAAATTGAAAGCTGTAAATTGCAAGCAGTTTTCATCAGCACCTCCTCTGGGTTTGGCAGGAGGTCCTGACAGACCCCTTGAGTTTACAGTGGGACAGAAGGTGAACCGCAACTGTTTTATATTCAGGATATGTATCTTATGGGACATGGCTGTAAATCCTAAAGTTTCAGCTCTGGATTAGTCTTGGATACTGATGGAGAGAAGTTTGGAAGGGCAGACCGCTATAAGGATTAACTCATTAGCAGTTTGTTTTTATGGCACTATGAATCATGGGATTGAAGGCAGTGATAAGCTTAAAGGAAGCAGACAATAACGTTAGGAAAAATGTCAAACTCACCCTCACACATTTTCTCACTACTGGTTGAAGAAAATTTTTAGGACCATTAAAATGTTTTGCATTGTGATATTATTTTTCATGGCAGTTAAGCACATTGAAATGCTCTGAAAAACATTCTCATTACTACATAAACAAATAAATAAACAAACAAACACAATATATTATTTAGATTTTAAAGTATATTTGTAAATGGTTCACATAACTTTTGACCAATGGATTTCAATGACATATTTGTGTGTTTTTTTTTTTTTTTCTCCATTTGTGGTTTTCCATCCTGTTGCTTATCATTTTAGACATATTATATTTTATGAAATATTTGAGCCCATCAAGAAAAATATATATTTTATAAAATAAAAATATATATTAATTTTCATGACTTTTCTATTATAAAATTCCTTGACATTTACCAACATATAATATATTCATTATTAAAAATATATAGTAATAAGAATCATCATAAAAAAGAACCTAAAAAGAACTACATTTTCTTTGTATATAATTTTGTATTTGCCTGGTCCTGGACTTTTCTTTTAGTGAAACACATGCAACACAGACTCAATATACATTAATTTAGCTACAAGCAGCAAAAAAAAGTGCTTTAAGGCCTTTAAGCACATGCGTTGAAAGGTATTATGTTTTATTTAGCAAGCCTGTAACCATCTCGATCACAGATGGAAAAGACCACATACATCCAAAACAGGCAATTTACCAAGGAAATATGTTTTTAAACTTTTAAACGTTATTGAGGTTGAGCCAAAAACCTAGGACTAGTTCACGAAAGTAGGTTTTTGAAATAATCTCCCATATTTAACGAATGATTAGATTGACAGCGGTGGTTCTAGAAGCAAAGTTGCTCAGTATGAGGAGTTCTACCATATGGTATGAATGTCATGGGCATGTGCCAAAAATTGCTTGATATACAGTCCTACGCACATGAAAAATGCAAAGGCACCCCTCGATGGCCGATTTCTTTAGAATTTGTGAATCAATCAGGGCCAGGGAGTTTCGTTCCAATAGGTTGTTTGCAATCACGTGGTTCTGGTGACGTGCGAAATACCGGTGGAGGGCAAGCGGTGAAAATTAGAATGGAAGAGATGGAGAGAAGTCCTTTCTGTGCTGGTTTAGAAAGGTATAAACAGAAAATCACAGCATATGTTGGACGTGATCTTTATGTTATGAAGATGAGCGACTTTTCCACTGAATTGAAAGACTTTCCTGCCATCGAGGAAGGAGGTAGATATTATAGAGAATGTGAAGCTGCCATCATGCTGCGTTCAGTTCTACAGTTTGGTTTGTTTATATCGCGCTGCCTTTCTGCTAGTGAAGTTAGGGCAGTATTTTGATTTTCTGTCGCGATTGTGAAAAATGTCGCCATTGTAGGTCATTTATGCTGAATCGAGAATCTTAACAGGAGCTCACGTCATCGTTCAGGGAAAAAAACTGGACAGTGTAATACAATTGTTGCTTTTTATACATGTAAAAACACAAGGGAAGCAGGCTGAGGAGGTGACGGGAAGACGACGTATATTCTAATAATGTCACTGATTTAACCCACTGCCTATCACTCAGTAAAATAATCACATAGCTGAGTGTTTTTGAAAGTGTTGTCTTTGTTGTTGAATCAACTAATGTCAGCTTGTTAAACATTTATTTATTTGGACATTTTCTACCATACGATTGCTACAGCAGCAGCGCGTGACACTGTTCTCATGGTAACCAGATCAACATTGTGAACGGAATCTACAAAACTGAAGTGAAAACACCAAATTATCATTCAATGGGATAAAATAGCTTCTCTTCCCTGCAAACGATACCATGAAGAATGTGGATATTTAACCAAGTCAAAAACAAATAAGGTAAGCAGGTAGCATCTTCATTTCAGTATCAGCAGACGCAAAACACTATTAAAGGCAACAACTTTTAAAGTTAAAAAACTATATAAAAGTTATAAAAAACGGTATAAGTTATGTAAACGATATAAACACCTTCTGGGTTCTCGATTTTATCTATTTGAGCAACCATAAACGACGCAAAACATACGAATTTTGAGTTTTTGATAGGATTCCTATATAGAAAAATCACTTCCTGCCCTCCAGACTCATTCGCGCTGCTGCTGTGACGTCATGTGCAAACAACCTATTGGCCTCAGTTAACCTTGTCTGACAGCCGCTCGGAATTTATTGGCCGACAACAACTGTTTTTCAAGATGCGCGAATGTCTTTGTAGACAAACACGGCACGTTGGACAAAGACACTGAATGCCAGTTTTTAAGTTAATAGGGCTGACTGATGCGTAGCTATAGCCGTTTGTTATTTTTTTCATCTTATAGCACCACCAAGTGGCCAGTCGCTGCATTTTCACACAACCACAGACTGAGCCCATACATAGGTGTACCAAGTTTTGTGAAATTATCTCATTCCATTCAAGAGGAATAGCCTTTTTGAATAGCCATTTGAATGTTTTGCCATCCCGTCATAGACTTTGGTTTGGTTCAGATCGGGCGAAAAAAATAAGAACAGTTGGTAAAAGTAGGTTTTTCGAAAAATCCAAAATACCTGAAATTTTGTTTGTTCATCTTGAGCCAAGGATTCTGACGATAAAAGACACTTGAGCCTGTGACGAACGGTTTAGGAGTTATGAGCCATTACGTACTTTTGATCGCTGTAGCGCCACCATCAGGCCAATTGGGGCAAGCCTTGATGACGTTGTAGATGGTGTGAGTACTACCATCCCTCAAAGTTTCAAGCCTCTACGCTACGCGCTTGAACCCCTAAATACACATGAACAAACAGACGTAGTGTGGTGGCGGTAACATTATTGTTATTTCTACATCTGTTAATTAAAAACTTGATATGAACTCTGTGATTTAAGCTCAGTTTAATATCCTCGCTGTAGAAAAGTAAAAAAAGCCTGTGATGGAGTTCGTTTAACTCATTAAATCTGTGAAGGCAGAGCTGATTAGAGCAAGACATCACAGTGTCTTTAGGTCAAAGATAGAAGACACACACAGATTTAAACACACACACTTCGAGTCACTGTCTCTGTATGAGAGCACGAGTGGTTATCATTATCCTTTTCACTAATGAGCAGATCCTAGAGCCTCATCTCTATATAGTAAAGCTTATCAAATCAGACAGCTTCGTTTTAAGAAGATTAATTTGAAAACGGGAGAGGGGTCTTACGTCACAGTGTAATGCAACCAAAAGGCATTTAAACTCGTCCTGCTAAAATTACCACACCGCAAGAAACATCCACTGCTTATTAATGGGGTCTTATTCTGATGGTCGGTGCTTTCTATGGTTTCTACCTGATTTAAAATTAAGATGATGACATATACAATCATTTGAAACTACTTCTGGAATTTAAAATCCTTAAATTAACAAATAAGTAAAATGTTAAATCAAAATTGACCCTAAACTTTCTTAATGCCTGATCCAACAGTGCATGTTATTCCAATTAAAAAAAGTTTCTCTTCATAATCTTTTTCCACCTCTAAAACAACTCTGCTTTTTGGCATTTGTCACAAATTTCTCTTATTTTTCTACAGTTCCAGAAAAATAACCCCATCCTACATTTTTTCTTTTGAATATTTTACTTTGGAAACATGCCACACAACAAAGATAAAATGACTGTTTCATGTTTACTTAAGAGACTTGCTCAAAGACCCAACCCACAAATGTATGATTACCAGTTTTCAGCTTTAACCGCTATACCACATCACAAGAACTAAAAATCAAAGGTCACATAGTAACTGCAATACAATCCACTAAGTCTGTTAGACCACCTTAAACATTGGAGGTCTTCTGGCCCAGATTTACTGACAGTATCTACAAGTGAGATGTTTTATTCATGCATCTGCACTGAGAAATTCATAGGAGGTCAAAAGTCTGAAATACGATGCATCATAAAACACTATCACACTGAAAACTGTGTACAGACAAACACAACTGATATGTCAGCAGTCGATCCCAATACCAAAGTCACAGTGTTTACATTAAAACATTTAACAGGTTGAGTCAATGAAATTCAGATGACTCTATTACTGTTGAAATATTGTCATAAATACTTCTCTATATTGCAGTGGAAATAAATCCTAGCAATCGTCAAACATTTTTCTCCTACAACCAACTTGCACCAGTAATAGACATGCAATGCCCATCTAAAGCCGTTTCCACCGCAGGAACTTTCCCCAGGAACTAGGGACTTTGGGGTGGTACTCGGTGTGTTTTGACCACAGGAACCAGGGTTCCAGGTAAAAAATTACCCCTCAGAAAGTCCCTGCTCACTAGGTAGCATTTTTTCGAAGTTAAGGAACTTTTGAGGCTGGCACCTGGGCGCTGAACATACTGATTGGTTTAGTTCACGCAGCATTTTGATTGGTTGACCCCATGCAGCATTTTATTTCAACTACCATTTTTAAAAGTCTGTTGCAGTGCGTGCAGTAAGAGTTGTTTGCTATGCGAATCAACAATGGAGTTTAAAAAATACGACCAATGGACCAACGACGAGGTTCAGTCTTTATTAAGCTTATATGCGGAGGACGAAATCTAGCTGGAACTGGAAAGTCGCACGTAGTCCTAAATCACTGGACTAATGCTGCCTTCACGTGCTATCGGAAATTTGATAATTCCCACTTCTGAAGTCGTGATTACAAACTCATCGCATTCAGCTTTAGAAATTGGAGGGTGTTCATGTGCAATTTTTACCTAGGAAACTCATATTTACAATAATTCCAAGAGCACTTGAAGGCAGCATTAATCTTCATGGTACTTCAGACCGCAATGGAAACGCAGACAGCAACAGGTCTGGGGGAAAAAGTACCTGGGACAAATTGTTCCGGTAATTTCGGTGGGAAAGCGACTTAAAACTAAACTCATGTTCCTCACATAAAGCTGTCATATGACTACAGAAGCCTTGGAATATAGCACAGCTTTTCATTATATGCATTTTTTTTGGACACTTTCCATTCTTCTCCTATGGGTTTGGAACCACCCTGGCAGTGAGTAAATGATAACAGAGTTTCCATTTTTACGTGAACTAATCCTTCAGTCTATACTAAACTGGCTTAAAGGGTTAGTTCACCCAAAAATGAAATTTCTTTATTAATTACTCACTCTCATGCCATTCCAAACCAGCAAGAACTTCGTTCATCTTCAGAACACAATTAAGATATTTTTTTGAAGAAATCCTAGAGTTTTTTTTATCCTCAATAAAAAGCAACGAAATTACCACATTCAAGGTCCAGAAAAGTAGTAAAAACATGGTTAAAATAGTCAACGTGACTACAGTGGTTCAACCTTAAAGTTATGAAGCGACGAGAAAACTTTTTGTGCACAAAAACAAAACTTTATTCAACCAATTCATCTCTAGTAAACTAGTTACTTGAAAAAAGCAATCTGATTACATAACTCACGTTACTTGTAATGCATTACCCCAACACTAGAATGGTAACTCTATTAGCATCCACATCAACGCACAATGACATTTGGTTCTTATTATAATCACACACTGCAGTTATGTTGTCTTGATTCTGATTGGCTGTAAATGTTTTTATCGTTCCTCAGCAATGCAGTTATGTTGCCTGTCACTTTAAATGCTCAAGCTCTTCAAAACTGGACGGATTCTGATTGGCTGTTAATGTTTTTTTTTCGTTCATGCAGGGGCGTAGTTTGTGGGGGGGATGGGGGGAGGTAACCCCCCCCAATATTCAAATCCATCAGTTACAACCCCCCCAATACAATACAACCATACCAACGTTCAGCCCCCCCAAAGTTGAAACCAAATCTACACCCTTGCGTTCATCAACTATAGCTCTGAAAAGTGATTCCAATAATATCATTCCTCTGTGTCGTTATTGTTATAGCTGTGTGGTTTCCTATTCTCATCGTATTAGAACTATTAGCCTATTAAAACTTCATATTATAGTTGTCATGATTGCCGTGGTTGGGCTTGAACTCCAACAATGTGAAAATTATGAAACTTTTGAGGTGACGTGACCCATCAACGCTGTGTTGCCGTGGAAACAGGTGGCCACTAGGATACAAACGAGTGGACAGGTGGTTTAGGTCACCTCCTGTGTTCACCTGTAGTGACATCTCTTCTCTCCTCTTTGGAAAAACAACCCACGACTGAAACTGGAGTCTGGTGGCCCGCTGACTCATTCGGTGGTCCTGCTGTCTCCGTGTGCCATGGCTCTTGACATGGTTCAGCTCATTCCACATTGTTGGCTGGAAGATTGTTCATTAGGAGCCCATCTGTTGCTGAAGGGATGCAGCCTCAAGTCCGCCGCACATTCCTTTCACACATTTTAGTTGGCTTCTCTAATCCCTTCTGTCACTCGCTCCCTCGGGAGGAGAAAGAGAGAAAAACGCCATCACAGCCCTGATGACAGGAGAGTCCGGCCAGACGCTTGGAGGATTTTCCCTGGTTCTACAGGTCTCAGACTCCCACTGGTCATTATTAGCACACACACACACAAAACTCATACATTCATTGCCCTAAATCTCAAATTTGTTTGTTTTTGTCCTCTCTCTTTTTTTCTCCAAATCAAGGTCAATAACAGTGATAGTAAACAGTGATACGTTTTTTTCAAAAGAACAGAATCTTTTGTAACATTATAAATGTCTTTACTTTCACTTTTTGTTGAATTTAATGTGTCCTTGCAGAATAAAGTATTAATGTCTTTAAAAAGGTGTACATATAACATGAAAACTGCATTTCCATCTATGACATCAAACATACATTTTTGATGTAGTTCTGACAGGATTCAGCAGACCAATAGCTGCACGGTTAGTGTTATTTTCACCTGAGTGTCACTCTGAAGTATTTGATGTATTTATGCACGCTATGAATATTTTTATAAAAGGAATGAGAGATGAAATGTTCGCTTGGATATTATGTCAGAGAGTAAACATTTACCTTTGATATGAGAGGCAGACGGAGCTCAGCTTGGTATCAGCCCCGCGTGAAAAGCATCTAACCAAGACGTTCAATCAATCGGACAAACGTGGCGTTCTCCAGAGAAAGATGCAGGATGGAAGAAATGGTGTGATAAATAATATTTGTTTGTGAAGGACAGAGTGAACTCAAAAAAAGAAACATTTGATAGTTATTTCAGCAGTGTTGCAAACTTCTACACATTTGAAGCACTTTACTACAGCAGTTTGCAGTTTTATAAAGCAACCAAAATAGAGCATGAACAAGCACTAGATGTTTATCGTTATGATTTTTCTTACTAAACGTACATATGCTATATATGGTGAACATGTTGTTTTTGTACATAGGGAGAAAAAAAAACATATTCCTTAAAGGGATAGTTCACCCAAAAATGAAAATTTGATGTTTATCGAACAATAAGAGTCGAAAACACTTCCATAGACAAATCCAAATTAAACCCTGCGGCTCGTGACGACACATTGATGTCACGAAACGATCGGTTTGTGCGAGAAACAGGATTTTTTACCTCTAAAACACCATGTCCAACTGCGTTCTGCACTCGTTTAGTGAGGTCTGATCGTGCTCTGACAACGACAGTAATGTCTCGCACATATACTTCAATGAGAGCGAGACATCACTGTCGTTGTCAGAGCGTGATCAGACCTCAATAAACGAGTGCAGAACGCAGTTGGACATAGTGGTGTTTTAGAGGTAAAAAATGATATAAATACTGTTCGGTTTCTCACACAAACTGATCGTTTCGTGTCTTAGGACATCAATGTGTCATCACGAGCTGCAGGGTTTAATTTGGATTTGTCTATGGAAGTGTTTTCGACTCTTATTGATCGAGTTCCCATTCACTCTTATTATAAGACTGACAGACGACAACGGTTGCAGTTAAAAACCATCTTTTGTGTTCTACTGAAGAAACAAAGTCACCTACATCTTGGATGCGCTGGGGGTAAGCAAATAAACATCAAATTTTCCTTTTTAGGTGAACTATCCCTTTAATATTGGGCAGTCATTATAAGTAAAGCTCAAAATATAGCCTTCCACATTAACAAATAAAAACAAAAACAAAAATAAAAAAAGTTAGCAAAAGAACAAAAACTAAAAGTACATTAAATACAGTAAAAAGTAAATAGAGTAAAAATCAATAGGTTTTGTATTGTTAATCAAGAATGAAATATGAAATATGTTGGTGTTTTTAGCTTTGTTCCCATATTTAAGCCCCTTCCACACAGCACCAGTATTGCCAAGTCCACGGGTTGAAGCGACCCCAAATACCATGATATTTAGCCCCTGGAATGTGCATTTCACCAGGGGAACCCCACCAAAAAGGCAGATTTTAGCCCCCGAAATGCAATTTTTTTTGTGTGTAAAACATGATTGGGCTAGTGTTGGGCTAGTTTTGAGAAGCAAATTTGTTGTGAAAACCTGGCAACCCTGCATAGCACGTTGATCCCATAAAATTGCCAGAGTGCCTTCTGTGTGAACGCAAACACGTCCCGGGATTGATTCCGGGATGGGGATCTAGTAACATTGCCGGGATCAGTCCTGGAACGTGCCCTTGTATGAACAAAAGCCATAACAAAGTCCCTATAAGACAAGTCATTTCACTCGGCGGCCATCTTTGAAACGCCTCTTGGGCATTCAAGTGCAGCTCCTATCTCTTTGAATGGGGAAACATAAAATTCTCCAAAGCTGTTTGCCAATTTTTTTATTAAATTTCATATTTGAAATAACCAATGAAATCTGGCAACAACTGTCTCATAAATTTTGTTTTTAAACTCTCGAATCATGACAAGAAAAACAGTATTTTTCAGACTAGATCAAGCTAATGCACATGCGCAGTTCTAAATGATTTCGGAGGCGCGCGTCTGACTGTTTCTATAGGAACTGGAGTTTCTAACGGCTGCTGCAGTGACGCAATGACTTTACTAATCGTGATTGGCTCTTATTTAGAAGGCAGGACTTATTCCGCCATATTGCGCGTTACACTTTCTCCCACTCAAAACAATAAGAGTGACGCGTCTTGTGTTATTGTATAGTCTTTGGCCGTAATCAGTCCCGTAAGAGGTGTGTCGTAATGATGACGCTGAGGCTGAGATAGTTTGCCAGTTTATGGAATGGTACGTGATTCACTAGTTTATGATCAAATCAGAAAAAAAAACATGCAAACGTGGTTTCATAATCGCAGATCGTAAGCAAATGTGTGTGAATGCTCGCATAGATTCCAGAAAATCAATGGCAGTGTGAATGAACCAAAATCAAACATTATCAGTGTACTTTCCAGAATCTCTGTGTAAAAGGGGCTCTAGTAATGACAAAGACATTTAAAGGAAATTCTATTGCCCCCTTCAGTACTGAGGTTTGCATGAACGCATGTAAGTTGTTTTCCGAACTCAAAACACTCATAGCTTGAGATGACAAAAAACACAGCAAGACGTGCTGTAACAGCCATCCGTGTATATTCACATGGGTGAACATGATTTTACCAAGTAGAACATCTTGTTCTTAGGGATAAGTTATGGGTAGGGTTAGGTTTAGGGGTAGGGACAGAGTTAGGACTTATGTTTTTGGAAAGAAATGTTGTTCCAGGATCAACAAAAGATGTCTTACTTAGCAAAATCATGGCGACCGATTAGCATGACAGATGTTAACGGATTCTGGAAAGTGCAAATAGACGCAGTACCAATATAACAATATGAGCATCAAGAATTAAAGTTTAAACTCTAGTTTACACTAAAAAAGTTCCAGTTAAATGGCACTGTTATGAATGTTATACCCAATTATACTGTTAATATAGATATCTATTTTTTTTTTATAAGTATTGATTTACATTCGAAAAAATGCATGCGAGCCAACACTTGAGAGCATAGGTTTCAATAATAATATGTTATATATTGTCTCTCTATTAATGGAACACAAAGTCCTGATTTAAAAACCCTTCAGTGAAAGCATTAAACAGTGCATTTTCATTCGATAAGGGCTGCTGAAGTGCTGTCATGCATATTAATTGGATATTAATTAGCTCAGGCTCTCTTGTCTCTAATGTGCTTATGAAGTGATGGGAGAAGCAGGGTTGTTCTGTCCTCGTGCAATCGTTTAGTGCTCACTTAGGCTGCATTTACACTGCAGGTCTTGATGCCCAGTTCCGATTTGTTGACTATATCTGATTTTTTTTTTTTGACGACCAGTTTACCTCTTTTAAAAGTGACCCATATCCGATATCTGCGTTTACACTCTATGCTTGGCGAAACAACCCAAGGTAGATGTACTGACCCGGAAAAGCTTAAGCCGAAAAGGAAGTATAAACAGCGCATGTGGACGCCGATGAAATGATAATACAAGCTTTTGCTTTCCGCACCATCTTTAAAGGTCAGCAAAACATTGGGTTGAGCTTTCGTCCTCCATTGCGCCATTGCCACCGTCACATATCTGATCTGTCTGCTTACATGGACGTAAATGCACGTATCCGATTCATATCAGAATTATTTCCACATATGAATGAGGTCTGAAATTGATGTGAGAATATCGGATTCCATGAGCTTTTTTCCTGCTTACATGTTCGTGGGTCATATCCGATCTGAGCCACATGGGGGGGAAAATATTGGAATTAGGTTTCTTCAACCAAGTTATATAAATGTGGCCTTAGTGTGCTCTGGAACAATCTGTTTGGGAAGCAGACACACTCTGTCAGTTTAAATCTAGACTAAAAATGCATCTCTTTAACCTGGCATACACATAAACCATTATAAATTTATATTTTCAAATCCGTTAAAGGATTATTAGGCTGCATAAATTAGGTCAGCCGGAACCGGGAACACTTCCTATAACACCAGATGTACTCGTTACATCAGAAGAAGAATGGCATCTAAGCTAATATTAGTTTTTCTGTTTTTCCGAGGTTTACCGTAGTCAACCGGATCCGGGCTGTATTCAGGTGAGACCGAGGACCGGCGCCCTGACATGACCACAACGCACCCCTGAAGTATCAGCAGAGATCGAGTCGACTAGATCATCCATTGTGAAGGCCTCATCAACACGACAGCCAGTGGCACAGTTCCTCAACAGACCGTCCATACCGGCGTGATGAATACGATCCTCAACTGGATGGAACTGAAATAAATACTTTGAATGTTGCGATCCTATCGGACTTATGATAGCAACCTGAATCGTAACAAAGCACTGAGAGGAGAACTGGCCCCCCGACTAAGCCTGGTTTCTCCATTTTAACACCTGTTTGCCACCTGATGTCACCTGTTGGAGTCTGGGTTCCTTGCCGCTGTCGCCTTTGGCTTGCTTAGTTGGGGACACTTGATATTTGACTTGACATTTGATATTCAACAGTGCTTTGATCTGCCTGCATTGACACTATTCTTTAAGAGCTGCTGTGCAGCCAAAATTATATACCAGTTATCAATGTAAAGCTGCTTTGACACAATCTGCATTGTAAAAAGTGCTATATAAATAAAGGTGACTTGACTTGACTGTTGGGTTTTAAATGAAGCAGTAATTGAAAATCAACAACAAAAGTGTTGAAAATGAACACAAAAATGCTGCAGGACTTTTTCAGATGGCAGTACCATGGTACTCTGATATATATCATGGTACTACTACTGAATGAATAATATTTATATCAATTTAGTTCAGTTTCTGTCATGTCTGTATTAGTTCTCGTTGGTTTCAATGGCTACTTGTTTGTTAATCACTTCAGGTGTGCATGATTTAGTTCCTCATTTACTCTATGTATACATATCCCCTGTTGTTTATTTTGTTGTCTGTTCATGTTATGTTTACACGTTGAATGACTTGTTGTAATCATTGAGTTTATTAGTAAAGTCTTTTCATGTTTCTTCATCTTGTGAGTTTCTACTACAAAGCCTTTACGTTTGTTATAGATGAGCCAACCCTCAAAAATTAGTACAAAGAGAAAAGGATATGAACTTACCGCGCTGCAGATTCTCCTCCGACCCGAGAACTGGAGTCTTCTGGGGTACCTGGATGTTGAAATATGGCGGCCTCTCCCTCACCGCCTGCGAGCTCGAGGCCACTACTAAGGTCGTCTGAGTCCCAGAGCCAGAGACCATTCCATCTCCGGAGATGAAGCACGCTGATCAGTCCACCCCAGAGCCAGGAGTGGACCGGAACCTGATGTGTGGTCCGCGGATCTGGTTCCCATCGGAGTCCCCACCCTCGAGTCCTCGTCATCTTCACTGTTCCTGTCCAGAAATGACCTTCTTCTGCATGTATCTCTGCCTGACTTCCTGATCCCATCTCAATCACTGGTCACGGCCAGACCACTGGATCTGTCGGCACCACTGGTGTTGTCCAGCTCCTCGGCTCTGCACCAGACACTCACTCCGTATGGCTCATCTTCCTTGCCTTGTGCTTCCCCTCCACCAGCTCTGCATGAGTCCCCGGCTGCACCTCAGGCCTTCAGGCCCATGTCTCCACCTCGGCCTGTTGCCTACAGCGTCATTGTGCCCCTCCCTTCCTCCAACCTCCCCACCCTTCTCACTCGCCCCATCGTCGCCTCGGTCATCCGAGTCCCCGTCGCTGCCTCAGTCCCGCAAGCCAGCCCCAGTCTTCCAGGCATTCGATGTCGGCCAGGTCCGTCTGCTGCTCTGCTCCGCCTGTTCCTCCTCTCATCATGGTTTCACCTCCGCCGATCAGTCCCAGGGTTCCGTCCGCCCTTTCAATCAGGACTCCGCCCTGGATCCTCCCACCGTCAGCGCCACCATGGTGCCTGTGCCTACCTACCCCAGGCTCCTATCCATCACCAGCCTCCGCCATCTTTCCTCATCCTGAACTTTTTCTATCATGCCATGAGGTCACGCCTTCTGGAGGGGGGGGGCTTATGTCACAGTTATGTTAAGTGTAGTTCAGATTCTGTCATGTCTGTATTAGTTCTCATTTGTTTCTATGGCTACTCATTTGATAATCACGTTCAGGTGTGCATGATTCAGTTCCTTATTTACTCTATGTATAAATATCCTGTTATGTTTATTCTATTGTCGGTTCACATTACGTTCAGAGTTGTTGTGATCATTGAGTTTATTAGTAAAGTCTTTTCATGTTTCTTCGTCTTGTGAGTTTCTATTACAAAGCCTTTACTTTAGTGACAGTAGCATAGACGAGACCAGACAACTCAAACTAAAACATGGAGAGCTAAAAACAAGAGATAATGAGGTGCACAGCTGAATGGAATGATTAACTTAACTAGGTAACTATGGTAACAAACTCAGGCAGAGAAAAGGTGCAAATAGAAAACCAAGTCCAACTGAACATAACTGTGACAACTGGGATGCAAGGTTGATATTGTTTATTAAATAAAAAAAAAAAAAAAAAAAAAAAAAAGAAAGAATGAAAACAAACAAACTAAATATGCACTAAAATGCCAACAAAGATTAGGGAACTAATTAATAAGGCCAAGACATCTTTTTTTTTTTTTTTTACCCTGCATGTAAGGTATATTATATTTAATTTTTTAATGGCTTTGCTATTTCAATTATTTTGCTTTGAGCTCTGTTTAAAAATCGAGTAAGTTGTCTACCTAGACAATCATAAGCACTGCTGATGCAAAGTCTGTTCCAAAAGGTAGCCAACATCACTTGCTGCCTTCTAAGATAACTCATTTTGAATCATTTCTAAGGCAGAAACACATGTAAACGCATCTTTCACAGAGAATGCAGTGAAAGAACATTCAAGATAGCCGATTGAATTGTTGACTACAAATAGTTATATTTCATTGAATACTAAAAAGTATTGATAAAATAATTTAAAATGATCTTTTTTCCCAATATGGTTAGCAGCATGCTTTTGTTTGAAATGATGCTGCCTTAGAAAGCAACTGCCTATGTAGGCAGCTGACTATTTTGGGACAGAGCTCAAGAATGTGATGTTTATTATGTGAAAATGAACGAGGCTTCTTGTTGGTAGTCTTCTTTCATTCTTCTACGGATGATGTCTAGAACATGAAGAGAGTTTATGGAACCTTTCCAGGAAATAAATTGAAAGAGAAAATCATTCACATACTACCAGAGTGACAGTCGACTGTCGAGACACGAAGCATCTGTGCGTGAGAGAGTCTGCAGTGATGCTGCAGAACTGCGGATCCGTCCCAGCCTGCATGACTCAGAGCCGCGTGTCTCGCTGACGTGAGGGGGAATCGAAACAGCATGGAGATCTGATGGAGGCCGTTTCTCTTCAGACGGGATGAAAATCTGTTGCACACCAACCAGATTTCACTCACACACACACCGAATATGCACGTTAAAGGAATAGTTTATCCAAAAATGACAATAGAGTGGTGCAAGCATGACTTATTTTTATATGCCAAAGCACAGAAATGAGTTCGCTTTTTAGCACTATCAGTTCCATCATTATGAAGTCAATGTTTTTTTGAATGGGTTTTTGGTTGAATGCCTGAAATAAGGTCTGTCATTAACACTAGCACAAGACAATTTCACGTTTTATTCAACGACATAAAATACATCAGTAATACCTTGTGATTTTTTAAAAGCTTTTACGTATCTTAAAAAAGGCAGTTGCTAACAAGTGTCTAAATGCATCTGCTATGGAAGCTTGTTTCTGCACGCAGAATATAAAAATAAAGGATAATTGCGACTTTTTATACTTGCAATTCTGACTCTATAACTCGCATTTGTGTGGTATAAAGTTGGAATTGCAAGAAAAAAGTCAGAATTGTGAGATAAAAAGTCGCAATTACCTTTTTTATTCAGTTGCAGAAACAAGCTTCCATAGTCTACAGAGGCTGCAGAACGATAATGAAACAGGTAACCTCATCTATTAACTATTCACTTTCACAACCTCATTGTGTTTATAATCATACTCTTGCTAACTATTTTAACTCAAACCTTAAGGGATTTTTTTTTAAATAAAGAGTTGTCGGATGCCTACGTTTAGCTTTTTGCTTCTTGTATTTAGGCTTCAATATTCATAAAAGTGGTGTTAATTTATGAAGATTTTCATGATGAACAAAATGTGTAAGAATCATAAACTTTTGTTGGTCACAGAGCTCATTTTCCGCTAAAATCCAAAAGCCAATGGAAAAATCCTATTGGGTTTTTGTCGAGGGAACCGGAGTGATGCTACAAAAACACGTCATCACTGCAGCACTCTATTCTGCCCTCATGTCTGTTTTCACACAAATCTATTTTATGGCTTTAGAAGAGTTGGAAAATATGTACTACTTTCATAATACTTCTATGTTGCTTTTTGTCCTTTTTGGAGTTTGACCGTGAACATATGAGGGTCAGGGTTTGACTCTTACCTCACTGCACTGCAGAACAAACCAGTCCCCTTGAGAAGTGAAATCCAACACATCCGGGCCTGACGAGAGACTCGGGCACGTCCCAGCTGCTCTGATAAGGCTTCACCAATCCCGTCATGAACAGCAGATTCATCAGTTTTACGAGACGCTTCACGCCCAGTGGGTTTCAGAGATTTAAACTGCACTACATAAACCCGAGGACAAAGATTTACAGGAAAGTGAGATGAGTCACGATTACGGTGAATGAGGGGACTGTAATAGGTGCAGGCATTGCTGTCTGCTTTGATTTGTAACATTGTGATCACACAGGAATTTTCGAGGTGAAAACCTCTCTCGCACGTATACGCACATGCACGCTCTCTCACAGGAAATTAGAGTTAGAACGCTGACTCACATAAATGATCACTAGAAACATCTTTGGTTAAAGGCTTGCACCATGTTTTCTTAGAAGCATGCATACATTTTTGCCTTTATTTTGATAGTATAGCTGGAGAGAGGACAGGAAGTGAAGTGGGACAGAGAGGGGGTGAGATCGGGAAAGACTGAAGGACTCGAACTCAGGTCGCCTGAAGAGCAACTGCACTATGTCGGAGTGCAAACCATGACTCTATATGACTCTATTTACAGGAACAGTTCAGCCAAAAAGGAAAGTCCTGTCACCATTTATTTACCCTAATGTCATTCCAAAACTGTATGACTTTCATCTGTGGAATGCAGGAGATGTTTAGCTAATGTTGATGCCTTTTTTTCCACATAATGATTGGGGATGAACTCCAAAAACGAAAAAACAAAAAAACATGTATCTTGTCCAACTTATATGCAACTTACATGCGCTAGTCCAACTTATATGCATGAATAAAATGATATGCATATGGGAGTTTCCACCTCAGAGTATTTCAATAGTCTGCTTTAGACATTCTACTAACTACAAGTAACTTTGCAACTACATGTCAGCTACCTACCAGTCATTAGAGTAGGCTATTAGTAGACTGTCTGCTTAATTGCTAACACTTTATTTTAATGCTCCCCAACAGACATTCTACTGACTATGGGCCCTATCATACACCAGGCACAATGCGATACCAGGTGCGACTTCAGAAGACTTAAATACAGCACATAAGTAATGTGCATTATTTTATGATTCATTTATTGGACTTAATTGTCATTTTGGAGCTTGATATTCTCTTTCGGAGTTACTATATGGTTTTGTTATATGGAAAAGAGCTGTCTAAACTGGCAAAATATCTAATTTTGTGTTCCATGGAAGAAAAGTCATATAGGTTTGAATGCTATCATCTTAAATAACTGAACATTTTGTCATCATTTACTCACCAATGATGACACAATATTAAATTATTTGAGATGAACAAACATGACTATATTATTTTGTTTTCTGAATGTCTCAGTCTCCCTCGTTCCTTGTCTTTTTCTCTCGTTTTCTCTCAGAATCCGGTAGACGGGCTCAAGCCGTGTGACCTTTTCCGTGGAAGTCACAGCTGATAGTCATGTCACTGTGATCAATACCTCTGTAATGCATTTCCCACACTGCTCTTCTATCTCTCTCTCCGAAGGCTCTTTGTCCCTGTGTCCATCTGCAGAGATTTCCTCCTCGCTCCGACACGAAACTAATAATGAAGCATTTCATCTGCAGTCGCCTTAAATATTGCAGTAACTCCATGGGTCCATGTGACAGGACGGCTGTCATGGTCAGTTAAGGCTGATGTGTGAAAACACCTAGATCCCTGGAAATGGAGAAGAAATGGGTAATTATTAAATGGTAATATACATTTCTTGTGGATTAAATTCTGGTCATACTAAACACAACCCACATGCAAAAAAAAAAAAAGAAAAAAGAAATAAAGAAAAAACAACAACTGTACACTTAAAATGTATTATATAAATGTAAATGCCAATATAAATATGTAAATACCAATAATGTTATTTCCTAAGGTATATTTAAAATATAGTTTTTCATATTTAAAATTCAATTCATTTAAAATAAATTCACTGTTAAATTGACTTCCATGCATTTAGCAATATTAACATTTATATTAATGACAATGACAATCATTTTTTAATATAATTTTTTAAAACAAATAACTATAATTCGTAAATAAACACAATAAGAGCTAAATTATATTTCAGAGCTCTGCAGCCAAAATATAGTAACAGGATAGAAATGTGAACAATGAGAGAATCTTAAAGTCAGAGCCACTAGCACAAATACAAAGTTCTGTCATGAAACTCTAGATGGCGCAGACTGATCACATCATTTTCTATACGGCACAGCTGATTGGTTCCTGCTGTATCAGTAGCTAATGAGCTTGCTGCTCAACCTTCAAATACCTGACAGCATTTGCTGTAGCAGTTGCAGTGCACTTTCAGACGCCCTCCACCTTCCCCAGCTCCACCTGTATAGATCTGCTATGAGTAATTCATGTATGATATATTGTACAGCAGCAGCAGCAATGACCTGGAGCAGCAATAACCAACAGCAGCAGTAATAGCCGACAGCAATAACCCCAACAGCAGCAGCAATAACAGCAGTAGCATAGCAGATCTATTCGGCCAAGACCAAACATATCAACATTGTCACATTCATTACCATGCCAAACACTCTGAGAGTTGTCATGACAGAAATCTTTTAATGAAATTCTGTACTTTAAAATAAACAATCTGAGATAGTACACACCATAGGCTTTATCTGTCAGGGTGCTGTTAGCTACATGTATTTTAATTCATGACAGTCGAGACAGACTGTTACCACCGTTTACAAAGCTGGCTATTCCTGTTTGTTTTGTGGAGATAGAAACTGCTGAACAGAAGCTGATAAAATCAGTACAACAAACAGAAGAAGGTCCTCAGTTACTGACACAGCAGATTTCAGCTAAGCTGCTAGCTGTTAATTGCTTCTTAACAACCGTAACATGAACGATTCCAACTTCGGTCTTATCATCAATCACAGACAATGAGAGAGTTGGTTCATATGCAGAATATATTCAGTTTTTGACAGAGATATGCTTGACGACTCATTGTTAGTTGTGCTTGCCAAGTCAAGCATCACTATTACTATAGTATTGCTCATACTTTATGCTTACAACCCCAATGACGCCTCAAATTGTGTGGTTTATTGAGGAGAGGTGTGCTATTTTTTTCCTCAGTCATTGAGTCATTTATGACCAAAAATGCTGCAGATTTACATGAACATGACCTGAACATTATAGACAGGGTGTCACGGTGCACACAAGAACAAGATGTAAAAGATCCAAGTGCAGCATAAGTATTTATTGGGGAGTCCAGAAACGTAAATCCAAGGCAGGCAAGAGGTCAAAATCCAGGTAATCAGTCCACAAAACAACAAGCCAGAGATATAAAACAGTGCACGTAACAAATACAACGAACCACAACCAGGGAGAGACACAACTGAGATTAAATAGACAAACACTAATTAACAAACACAAAACAGCTGGGTGCAATGATGAATGGTAATTAGTCCAGGGAGTGTATATGGGAAATGTAGTTCATGAAATGAGTGAAACAATGAGTCCGGGAAGGAGTGCCCTCTAGAGGCTGAAGGCACTCTCACAGGTGATCGTGACATTACCCCCCCTCAAAGGAGCGGCTACCAGACGCTCCACCAGACAAAAAACAAAAACAAAAAAAAAAAACTCAGGAGGGAGGTGGACAGGAGGAGGATCAGGGGGAGGGATGGTGGGCCAGATCCAGGGTGCCCAACTGATAGCCAGGGCGGTGCTGGAGGAACTGACCAGGCTGGTTCCAGTGGTTCTGGAGTCCTGGCTGATTGCCAGGGTGGCGCTGGAGGAACTGACCAGGCTAGTTCCAGCGGGTCTGGAATCCTGGCTGATTGCCAGGGTGGTGCCGGAGGAACTGACCAGGCTGGTTCCAACGGTTCAGACGGCCTGGGCAGTGGCGGCAGGGCAGAAAGCCTGGGCGGCGGCGGCAGGGCAGAAGGCTTGGATGATGGCGGCAGGACAGAAGATCTGGGCGGTGGCGACAGGGCTGGCCAAGGGTGCTTCGTGGCCGTATCAGGGAGAACGAGCAGCTCGGTGACGGCCTCCGTGGCCGTATCAGGGAGAGCGGAGGACTCAGGGACGGCAGCAGGCTCGGACTGGAACTGCTCTGGGACGGCAGCGTGCTCAGGCTGGGGCTGCTCTGGGACGGCAGCGTGCTCAGGCTGGGGCTGCTCTGGGACGGCAGCGTGCTCAGGCTGGGGCTGCTCTGGGACGGCAGCGTGCTCAGGCTGGGGCTGCTCTGGGACGGCAGCGTGCTCAGGCTGGGGCTGCTCTGGGACGGCAGCGTGCTCCGGCTGCTCTGGCGGCGCCGGCAGGGCAAGGCGCTTCGTTGGCGCCGGCAGGGCAAGGCGCTTCGTTGGCGCCGGCAGGGCAAGGCGCTTCGTTGGCGCCGGCAGGGCAAGGCGCTTCGTTGGCGCCGGCAGGGCAAGGCGCTTCGTTGGCGCCGGCAGGGCAAGGCGCTTCGTTGGCGCCGGCAGGGCAGGGCAAGGCGCTTCGTTGGCGCCGGCAGGGCAAGGCGCTTCGTTGGCGCCGGCAGGGCAAGGCGCTTCGTTGGCGCCGGCAGGGCAAGGCACTTGGAGAACCCACAGACAACCTCTAGAGTGGTCTCCAGGCCTTGTCGGACGGAGGAAGCCCTTTTCCTCCTTCTCCTCCGCTTATGAGGGTGAGGCGGTGGCTCACCCAACAAGGATTCACTGGCTGGAGCGGACTCACTGGCTGGAGCGGACTCACTGGCTGGAGCGGGCTCTGTAGTGGACTCACTGGCTGGAGCGGACTCACTGGCTGGAGCGGGCTCTGTAGTGGACTCACTGACTGGAGCGGGCTCTGTAGTGGACTCACTGGCTGGAGCGGACTCACTGGCTGGAGCGGACTCACTGGCTGGAGCGGACTCACTGGCTGGAGCGGACTCACTGGCTGGAGCGGACTCACTGGCTGGAGCGGACTCACTGGCTGGAGCGGACTCACTGGCTCACTGGCTGGAGCGGACTCTGGAGCGGACTCACTGGCTGGAGCGGACTCACTGGCTGGAGCGGACTCACTGGCTGGAGCGGGCTCTGTAGTGGACTCACTGGCTGGAGCGGGCTCTGTAGTGGACTCACTGGCTGGAGCGGGCTCACTGGCTGGAGCTGACTCCAGGCCTTGAAGGATGGAAGAAGCCTTCTTCCTTCTCCTCCTCCTCCCTTTACCGGAGTGAAGCTGAGGCTCAGTGCCCACCTCCTCTGAAGACTCTGGAGTGGACTCACAGGCGGGAACGGACTCACTGACTGGAGCGGGCTCTGTAGTAGACTCACTGACTGGTAGATTAGGTGAGGTTCTCCTACCCCGATCCTCGAGGTAGAAAACGAAACCCCAAAAATCCAGGGTCTGGAGCCCCTCCAACTCCCACTGAGACAGAGGGTTGTCGAGGCATCCATTAAAAATCCCTTTTAACGCCTCATCATTATACCGCAGTCCTCTTGAAAATGTCCAGAAAAATTGGGCAAAACACCCTACCTCACTCCCCTCCTGTCGCAGCGCCAATACTGCCCGAACCAGAGCCATCCGCTCTCCAATGGAGGCTGGGGAACTAATCCGAATACTCATGCTGCTGGATCCTTTGTGTGGTGGTTTGTTCTGTCACGGTGCACACAAGAACAAGATGTAAAAGATCCAAGTGCAGCATAAGTATTTATTGGGGAGTCCAGAAACGTAAATCCAAGGCAGGCAAGAGGTCAAAATCCAGGTAATCAGTCCACAAAACAACAAGCCAGAGATATAAAACAGTGCACGTAACAAATACAACGAACCACAACCAGGGAGAGACACAACTGAGATTAAATAGACAAACACTAATTAACAAACACAAAACAGCTGGGTGCAATGATGAATGGTAATTAGTCCAGGGAGTGTATATGGGAAATGTAGTTCATGAAATGAGTGAAACAATGAGTCCGGGAAGGAGTGCCCTCTAGAGGCTGAAGGCACTCTCACAGGTGATCGTGACACAGGGGGTCTCCAAACTCGGTCCTGGAGGACCATTCTCCTGCAGAGTTTAGCTCCAACGCCAATTAAACACACCTGAACCAGCTAATCAAGGTCTAATTAGGCATACTAGAAACGTCCAGGCAGGTGTGTTGAGGCAAGTTGGAGGTAAACTCTGCAGGACAGTGGCCCTCCAGGACTGAGTTTGGAGACCCCTGTTATAGACCACTATCAACACCCAAAAAACTAGATAGCAATGCCCTGGCAACCACTCAGAACACCATAGCAACCACATAGCAATGCCCTGGCAACCAATCCGAACACCCTAACAACCACCAAAGCAATGACCTGACAACTATTCAGAACACCTTAAAACTACATAGCAACTAGGGGTGTAACGATTTATCGCAGTACGATATATCGCGATGCAAAATGTTACGATATGCATCGTAGAGTGATGGCGATGCTTTTACGATATGACTGCAGTCTAATCTTATTGGTTGAGCTGCCAATGTGACCTACTCTGCAAGGTGGGAGTGAGAGAAGCCGGTTGTCACCGCAACCTGCTTGCGATGCTTTGCTTTAAGAAGTTCCGCGGGGCCGTTCACATATTGCTTCTTTTCCGCGTGCAAGTCAGTTATTTCAAATGTAGCCGCGCGGCAGGCGCGCTCATAAAGGGATCAACGCGGTCGCGACGCGCATCCGGTGCTTTTTCCAGGCGCATCGAGATGAACAATGCTCAACTTTTCAGAATGCCGCAAGCGCACCGCAGGTCGTGTGACAAGAATCAACCGATCAGCTATTGCCTTTCCGTAACAAAACATCAAAAGCTCAGCCGAACAGATGATCATAGCTGTACAGGGTGGTTTTTATATATTATCTCCATAAATATCTCTAGTAGTAAAGCTAATGCAAGGGCTAGAAATCATTTATCCTTTGCAGAAACTTCATGATCCTCTTCGAGAGCGCAGTTCATGGTTGCATAGCAACGACCGACACCACTGGAGAGCAAGTGCTTTGGAAAGAAGGAGAAGCGATGCGGCCGCGCCTTCCATGCATTTTTAGAAGCGATATGTGAACGGCCCCTATTCATAATTCTAAGTTCATGTTAAATTTAACATTCTTTTTCAGTGACAGACAGACCTATTCAGCTGTTGATCTGAATACAAAAGTTTTTTATTAAACCTTGAAATGTGATCTTGTATGTACAACAAGGAAAATTATTGAAATTTGTTAATGTTTTTTGAATAAATCTTGTTTGAATTTCAGTTTCATTTTGTTCAAAATATCGTGATACGTATCGTATCGTGAACTCCGTATCGAGATACGTACCGTATCGTGAGCTGAGCGTATCGTTACACCCCTAATAGCAACAGCCGATCAACCACCCAGAACATCATAGCAAACACATAACAACACCCTGGCAACCACTCAGAACACCCTAGAAACCACATAGCAACACCCTGGCAACCACTCAACACCCTAGCAACTACATAGAAACACCCTGGCAATCCTTCATCACCCTTGCAACTACATAGAAATGACCTGTCAACCACTCAGAACACCCTAGCAACCACCAAAAACACCAAAGCAATGACCTGATAACCGCTCACAACACCTTAAAAACTACATAGCAACAGCCGATCAACCACCCAGGACATCTTAGCAAACACATAACAACACCCTGGCAACGACTCAAAACACCATATTATCAACTATATAGCAAAACACTGGCAACCACCCAAAACCCTAGCAGCTACATAGCAACACCCTGGCAACTCCTCAACACCCTAGCAGCTACATAGCAACATCCTGGCAACCACTCAGAACACCCTAGCAACCACCAAAAACACCAAAGCAATGACCTGATAACCGCTCAGAACACCTTAAAAACTACATAGCAACAGTTGATCAACCACCCAGAACATAATAGCAAACACATAACATTCTGGCAACGACTCTGAACACAATATTATCAACTATATAGTAACACCCTGGCAACCACCCAAAACACCCTAGAAACCACATAGCAACACCCTGGCAACTACTCAACACCCTAGCAGCTACATAGCAACACCCTGGCAACTCCTCAACACCCTAGCAGCTACATAGCAACACCCTGTCAACCCCTCAACACCCTAGCAGCTAAATAGCAACACCCTGGCAACCCCTCAACACCCTAACAGCTACATAGAAATGCCCTGGCAACCACTCAAAACACCCTAGCAATCACACAGAAATGCCCTAGCAACCACCGAATGTAAAAATAAAGAAATTCTTGATATATTTAAAGACACTCGAAAGAACATTAACATGAACTAATATTCAAGGTGACCTCATAAGTTGAGTTACAGTTAGAGAAATTAATATTTCAAAATGTATCAGATACAAAATATAGCACAAATTGTGAACATGATCCTAAAAACAAATCACCTGATAAATACGCACAGTCATCAGGCTGTCAATCACAGGCATGTCAAACACACACAGCTTTGTGTGAAATAATCAGGTGTGTGATACCGTGACGGCCGAACACTGCTACGTGAGATGAGAAATAATAACATAAGAATGAAGATTAACAGTCTTTGATTTATCCATTCCCCATCCACCCACCTCGAGAAAACTTTAATCACGAAAGGTTAAAGAATATTAAAGTTGTGCAGCAGTAAATTAGCAGGAGAAAATTGAATCAACTGTGTGGATTTTAATACGGAGAGATGAGGAGCGAATGGGGAATTATTTCAGTCATGACAATTTACTGAAGAAGGGAAATAGATGTTAAAAAAAGAAAGAAATATTGGATGAAATCTTTCTCTGCGGTATCTGCCTAAAAGCAGGTCTCGCCTCCCCTTCATGCAGTTTGGACAGGATTCATTAGGTCATTTCACGACCTTCCAGTGCCGCCCATATCTCAGCTAGAGATAAAGAGCAACTCGGAACAAATAGGATTTTTTTTTGTGGCATGCGGTCCCCTGATGAAACGCATTTGTTTCACCCTGCCTCTATCTGTTCCTGCAGAGATGGATTGACGGAGAGAGAGAGAGAGGGGGGGATATTCTAGGTGTTACCCCCGTGTCACAGTGGCAGTGCTCATTCTGGGAAATTTAATTATCGCTGCCAACAGTCTGAGGATCTGCAGCCGCACGAACTGTGTGTGTCATGAACATCGGCTAATGCAACACTCCTCGTCCGCCCCCTCCCACAGTCTGTGTCCTACTTCCATCATTAAAACACGCCGCAACAACATAACACAGCTGCCTGCGACAGGACGTGTGATTTAAACGACATACACCGATTTATTTGATAAGTCTATATAATCACATTAGCAAACATCCGCAAAAGCATTTACTAGAGTCTAAAGATATAAGTGGTGTGAAATATTGGGCCTGTTTACGCCTTACTCTGATCGGATAGCTATCAGATTTATTAAAACAGCTAAGTTAACCCTGTCAGTTTTTTTTTAGGGCTGTCACTAATGATTATTTTGGTAATCAAGTAATCGGTCGATTATTTTGATGAATAATCGAGTAATCATAACAATTAGGCAATAATATTTGGTTCAAATAAAGTATCAAAAGCAAGTAATCATATGGTTTTATTGAACAACACTGTTAAAATACACAATAAACATAATTTAAACGATCATCTTATAGAGCTGCACGATTCTGGATAAAATCAGAATCAAGATTTTCCCCACAATTCTGAATATACAAGATAAACAATATAACAATTTACTAAAGGTTCTGATAAAATATTAATTGCCGGAAAAATGTTTAATTCATTTGAATGGATTATTTAAAAAAAAAATGGTTTTGAATCAATTCAATGACTCAATAAATGTTTCATTACTGGATGAATCAGTGTTTTGAATAGATCTTTTGAATGAATGATTCAATGACAAATAAATTTTTAACAGTCACTTGTCACCACCTAGCGTAAGATGTAATTGATACAACTGTTATTTAAAGCGCCAAGTTAGTTTCAAAATGTGTTTTGCACTATTTTGATCGCTATCATAGACATCAGTGTTTATATTTTAAATTTAAACTGAATATTTTGTAACATTTGTGTGGTTCAAAACTGCTCTCTCTGGCTTAGCCCGGAAGCACAAACATAGATTTCAAATTTCTGGTATGATTTCGTCAAAGGTTTAATGGACACGGGCAAATCGTCATTAATCAAATAAGATTGCGTGGGTGTTTGAATCATGATTGCAACCTTTTTTTATGATTAATCGTGCAGCTCTACCATCTTATGTACATTATGTACACAAATGTATTATAACAAATGCCTGCAGAGGGCTTCAATGGCCTGGTGTTGTTACACTTTACAGCAGATCAAATTGGCCAAACAACATTTAATTCAAATGTTCACTTAATCTTTAATATTTGGCCACTTCTTTATGATAGAAATGCTACAGCCACTGTCAGTTCTTAAACAAGAACATGTGGATATCAAAACATGCAAACACAGAGTGAGGGTTCTGAAATCGCGATTAACAATTAGCATATTTAGAAACATATTGATGTATTCTCCTGTGTTGGCGTAGGTTTATAAATGATTTACCTTACAAATCTCATGAAATGGCACACATTTCATTCACAGATGAACATCATAAGCAACCCAAACTCACAGCATACGCAGTGACGGAGTCTCAAACGCGCTCCATGCATGTGAATGATAACTACCGAGCCCTGGACATGACATGCAGGAAAAAAAAAAATGTAGGCTAAATCGTGCACATGATTTACTAATTCGTTCCCTTTATTTACTAAAACGTGTACATGATTTACTATTTCATTCCCTCGATTTATAAATCATGCACGATTTATAAATCGAGGGAATGAAATAGTAAATCTTGTGCACGTTTTAGTAAATCATGCGCACAAATTAGTAAATCGAGGGAACGAATTAGTAAATTGTGCGCACAATTTAATTTTTTTCTTGCATGTCATGTGCAGGGCTCCGTAGATAACAGTTCACGTGGAGCAGCATTTCCTGTGAACAGAGCCATTCTGAGATGCACATAGCCTACAAGTAGGGCTGCACGATTATGACAAAAATCATAATTGTCGATTATTTTCTTGAAATTGTAATTGCGATTATTAATTACGATTATCATACTTTACATTGAATGATGTTTTGATTAGCTTTATACCATTGTTTAAAGCAACTGCATGACATTATATATATATATAAAAATCCTGAATTTTTTGGGCCATTTTCCTGGTTGCATTTGCACCGTCAGTAGGAACTCTGAAGTGACGTAAACTGCGTTTGTTGTTGTGAATTTTATTTTGACTTGGTTCACTCAAAGTTGCGCTGTATTTTCTTCTTAGCATAAGGTTGAGAGGTCCATCTATCACTGTTTTCCATGTTTGTAGAGTTAGTTTGTGAAGTAAACATATAGGCTGTGTACACGACTTTTTAAAAATGGCGGGTAATGGTGTTTCGCGTGTGTTCGACCAATCAGAGTACACTTACAGCACTGGTAGTTCCTTTTGTGCTGAGTTAGACCTTTTACACTCTGAAGTAGTTGTGATTCCCCTCTTACAACGTAACATGCTCTAAGCACACCTCTTAAAGGGATAGTTCACCCAAAAATTAAAATTTGATGTTTATCTGCTTACCCCCAGTGCATCCAAGATGTAGGTGACTTTTTTTCTTCAGTCGAACGCAAATTATGATTTTTAACTGCAACCGCTGCCGTCTGTCAGTCAAATAATAGCAGTAGATGGGAACTTCAACTATAACAGTAAATAAAACTTGCTTAGACAAATCAAAATTAAAACCTGCGGCTCGTGACGACACATTAATGTCCTAAGACACGAAACAATCGTTTGTGCGAGAAACCGAACATTATTTATATAATTTTTACCTCTAATACACCACTATGTCCAACTTCGTTCAGCTTCCTGTTAGTGAGGTCAAAAAACGCGTTCTAATGACGGAAGTGATGTCTCGCCCATATACTTCAATGAGCGCGAGACATCACTTCCGTTGTCAGAGCGCGATCAGACCTCACTAGCCGGAAGCTGAACGAAGTTGGACATAGTGGTGTATTAGAGGTAAAAAATTATATAAATACTGTTCAGTTTCTCGCACAAACCGATCGTTTCGTGTCTTAGGACATCAATGTGCCGTCACGAGCCGCAGGGTTTAATTTGGATTTGTCTATGGAAGTTTTTTCGACTCTTATTGTTCAAGTTCCCAATCACTGCTATTATTTGACTGACAGACGGCAGCGGTTGCAGTTAAAAATCATAATTTGCGTTCGACTGAAGAAAAAAAGTCATCTACATCTTGGATGCCCTGGGGGTAAGCAGATAAACATCAAATTTTCATTTTTGGGTGAACTATCCCTTTAAGCACGCAGTATAATGTAAGTATATATTTTTTTTTTTGTTATCGCGCCTTTGAACAATTACGAAATGATGGCATCCGTAATCGTAATCACAATTAGAAATTCGATTAATTGTGCAGCCACGTAAATATATAAAGTGCATATATTAAATGCCCAGGGCTTATATTTATTTCATTGAATCGCAGTATATGTGAATTTACAATAGCACTATGCTATAGTATGGTTTTTAAAAGTTTTTAATACATTGTGCTGCCGCCGAATGCGCCACTTCCGGTATTTTGCCGGTTTGCCGGTCGACACAGGGTAATTGTGATCATTTTTTTAAAGTTGAGTACTCTAATCAAGGAATTTCAGCATGTTTCCTATAACAACGTCTGACGTTTATGTTTTTTATGTTTTACATGGCGTAAGAAAGTCACAAAAACCACGCAAAATCCGATCAGAGCAGTCAGACTGAAACGGATTTCCAGAAATGCGATTTGAATAGGATTTCAAACCACATATGAATGTAGCTCAAAACGGATTCGTAAAAATCGCATTTAATGTGATTTTTTTGTAATTCACACTTGCTAAATCTGATCGGATTTCAATCGGATATGCACAAAAATCGGATTTGGATTGACGTAGCCTATGTGGCCAAGTGTAAACTTGCGACCATAGTTGGCTAATGATGCTTTTTAGGAAACGCACCCCACAATTGTTTAGCAACTACATAACAACAGCCTAGTAATTACATAAAAATACCATGGCAACCACTCTGAATAACCTAGCAATGAAAAAGCAATGCCTCATAATTATCTTTGCATGGTAACCAAAATAGCAAAAATCTTTGGAATTATGTGAATGTGAAAATCTGGTTTGAGTTAATCATGACTGTTGTAAGTGAACCACTTTAAAATGAAATAAAAAATTGAAAATAAAATCTTTAAATTAATTAAAAATAAACTAAACAAAAAAATTTATTAAATTAAATTAAAAATAAAATATTAACTAAAAATATTAACTAAATATTAACTATCCCAATTCTGGGATTCATAGGAAATCTGGCCCTTCAAACCAACCTTCAATAACCTGCACAACTCGAGACATCGGCCCCACTCAGGCACACATGAGCAGGCCTGTGTGACCATGATCCCCACGGACCGAGCCGAGACCACTATTATTAATTAATTGTCAGGCGAGGTAATGAGGTCTGAATGAGAAATCCTTGCTGAGCTTGTGAAGACATGTGAAATATGTGTTGGCTGAAGTAAAGTGACTGTCAGCAATACTGCAGGGATGCAGAGTAGAACGACCTCCCTATACGCTCTTACAAACACCACCTCTTTAACCTGGGTCAATTTCTTCCGCATACAGTGGCAATTTATCTATGTCTGAAGGTATGGATGGACAGTGCTTGTGTATGTGAGTACCATGTTGTATGGTCAGCCAGAAAAAGATAGGAGACGCTATAAATATACAAAATATACAATATGTCTTCTATGTTTTGTAGTACCTCTCTGTCTCCCATCTTTTCCTTGTCAAACATTAATTTATTTACATTTATCATGCATTTAAATTTAAATATATTTGAATGCATTAGTAATATAGTAATATTAATTGTAATTAATATTTTAAAATGTTACATTTACTTTACTCTAAATATTGATTAAATGTATTATCATATATATTTAAATATAATACTTTTTTAAAACAAATTTAATTGAATAAAAATTAAAATATATATACATATATATAAATACATAATTAAATGTACTATATCTATAGTACTATACATAAATATATTTAAATAATTATAGTATATTTAAATATATTTTATATGATATAGTACATTGAATTATTTAAATGTAATAAAATTATAGATATATCCGTTATTGTTTTTAAGGGGTCATATAGTATTATTTCTTTCATTTTTATTTCTTCCCTGAGCTCAACTGAAGATTTCTAGCACCAAAAAAGTCTTAAAACAACTCTTTTCTTTCTTAAGATCAAGAAAAAAAATATATGATATGACCCCTCTTATGGAAACATGTTTTCGCCATTAAATAAAAAAATAAAAAGGTAATTGCGACTTTTTATCTCACAATTCATACATTTTTTCCCTCAGAATTGCGTGATATTTTGCAATTCTGACTTTATTCTCACAATTGCAAGTTTTTATCATGCAATTCTGACTTTTTTCTCAGAATTGTGAGATGTAAACACAATTACATTTTATAAAGTCAGAATTGCAAGATATAAAGTCAGAATTGTGATATAAACTCGCAATTGTGTTATAATGTCCAATTGTGAGGGAAGAAGTTTCTTCTCAGAACTGCGAGTTTATGTCACGTAATTCTGACTTTATATCACACAATTCTGACTATAACTCACAATTCTGACTTTATAATGAGTTTATATTTCACAATCCTGAGAAAAAAGTAATTATTGTGAGATATAAACTTGCAATTGCAAGAAAAAAAAAGTCAGAATTGCGAGATAAAACTCGCAATTACCTTTTTTTTTTATTTAGTTCTGACTTTATATCTCGCAATTCTGATTTTATAAGACGCAATTCTAAGAAAAAAGTCAGTATTGTGAGATATAAACTCGCAATTACAAGAAAAGTCGCAATTGCCTTTTTTATTTTTTATTTCATGGTGGAAACAAGCTTCCATACCCCTCTAAGTTTATATAACATTTTCATAAATCCACCAGTCAAACAAAAAGCGCAGGTTACATATACCGTGGTGAAATGCCTCCAACTGGTTCTTTCTGTGTCCTTGTGCTCAGGATCTGTCCTCATAGCCAAAGCCTTGTGCCTTGTGGCATCGAACAACATAATTACAAATCAGTCCTCTCCAAGTCAGCGCCAGGGAAACGACACACACGCTGATAAAGATGACACAATGATGGGCCGCCGGGTGACAGATAGTATACGCTCATGAATATTCATGACATTAAGGTCAGACACCTCACAGTAATGCCAGGCTTCTTTCTGAAATGAGAAGACACAAACACACACACATAAATACACATCTCTCTTGAGAGATCAGGAGAGAGGACACACAAATTGAGAGAGCGCCAGTGATAGTGAGAACGTGCTAAATTCTGTGCCCTCGTTCAGAGATTTGATTGGTTGTTGTGTAATTTGACGGCTGAGTTATAATGACCCTCATTATCAGTCCATCAGGCGTGCACTTCCAAAAGGAAGTAATGACTACACAAACACAAACATGGTTGAATGAAATGGCTTTCGCTCCTCAATCACAGCTGCTTGATGATATTACACTAATACATATGCAGGGAATCCAGTCAATGCATTTAAATCGCATGCAATTTTACACACACTTTATAACACTCCTCCTGCTGAATGGAAAGAGTATTAAAGCAGCTGGTTTGGGAGCACTTGCAGGTAATAATCCCGCACCTAAATGAATAATTCACCCAAAAATAAAAAATTCTGTCATATTTACTCACCCTCGTGTTTTCCAAACCCATGTGCTGTTACTCTCTCTGCGGAAGAGATATATAGAATTTTTGCAGAATCTTTTGAAACATAATAATCTACACAAATTAACTGTGAAAGTGACTAGTGAGTAGATGAGTTTACCTGTTCGGCTGATGATGTGAAAACCTCTGTCGTCCCATTTAGACACTTGTTAGCAACTGCCTTTTTCAAAACAAGTATAAGCTTTAAAAAAAATCACTAGGGGAATTACTGATGCATTTTATATTGTAGAAAAAAAAAAAGGAAAATATTTTGAGCTTGTATGAACCACAGACCTTATTTCAGGCATTTAAAAACCCCACAGACTTCAGGACGATGGAAGCGGAAACGCAAAAATGCAAACTCATGGCTGCATTTCAAAGTCTTACCATAATACTGGATTTCAATTACAACAAATCTCTAGTGATCCGAGTGCTTGACAGTGAATATCCAGCTTAAATATAACAGAATTATTGCACATAAAAATAACAAGGGCTGTCTGACTGATTTTAGAGTCAACATGAATCTTTTTTGTTTTATGGCAACAAAATCTTTTACAGTTTTCCAGGCAGCAAAAAAGTAAGCACTTCAGAGAAAGAACCATTAAACATTTTCCTCATTGCAGATCCAGTTTCATGTAAATTTACTTATGCACTGCAAAAATAACTTTATTGATTCATTTGGACTTGATTTACAGTAAAAATACATCTAAAAAATACAAGATAAATCACTTGCAGTTATTATAGTTAACTAAAATTTTTAGTTATTTTAACTGGAAATTTACACCGATCAGTCATAACATTTTACTGCCAAAACAGCCTGTCCCGTCGAGGCATGGACTCCTCTAGACCCCTGAAGGTGTGCTGTGGTTTCTGCATCAAGATGTTAGCAGCAGATCCTTTAAGTCCTGTAAGTTGTGAGGTGGATCCTCCATGGATCAGACTTGTTTGTTCAGCACATCCCACAGATGCTCGATTGGATTGAGATCTGGGGAATTCGAAGGCCAATTCAACACCTCAAACTCGTTGTTGTGCTCCTCAAACCATTCCTGAAGCATTTTTGCTTTGTGGCAGGAGCATTATCCTGCTGAAAGAGGCCACAGCCACCAGAGAATACCGTTTCCATGAAAGGGTGTACATGGTCTGCAACAATGCTTAGGTAGGTGGTACGTGTCAAAGTAACATCCACATGGATGGCAGGACCCAAGGTTTCCCAGCAGAACATTGCCCAAAGCATCACACTTCCTCCACCGGCTTGCCTTCTTCCATCCTGGTGCCATGTGTTCCCCAGGAAAGCGATGCACACGCACCCGGCCATCCACGTGATGTAAAAGAAAACGTGATTCATTAGACCAGGCCACCTTCTTCCATTGCTCCGTGGTCCAGTTCTGATGCTCACGTGTCACTGTTGGCTCTTTCAGCGGTGGACAGGGGTCAGCATGGGCACCCTGACTGGTCTGCAGCTATGCAGCTCCATACGCAACAAACTGATGCACTGTGATTAATTGCTCATTAACTTCTTGAGCAATTTGAGCAACAGCAGCTCGTCTGTTGGATCGGAGCCTTCACTCCCCACGTGCATCAATGAGTCTTGGCCGTCCATGACCCTGTCTCCGGTTCACCACTGTTGGAGCACTTTTGATACTGACCACTGCAGACCAGGAACACCCACAAGAGCTGCAGTTTTGGAGATGCTCTGACCCAGTCGTCTAGCCATCACTATTTGGCCCTTGTCAAACTCACTCAAATCCTTACGCTTGCCATTTTTCCTGCTTCTAACACATGAACTTTGAGGACAAAATGTTCACTTGCTGCCTAATATATCCACCCACTAACAGGTGCCGTGTTGAAGAGATAATCAGTGTCATTCACTTCACCTGTCAGTGCTCATAATGTTATGCCTGATCAGCGTACATCACAATGAGCAACTGGCAAGCCCCGCCCACAGTGAAATCTCATTGGTCCAAAATCCCAACCCATAAAGCTGCATATTAAACACCAGATGTTCTGAGTGGTTGTTGTACGTCACCCAGCATGTCACTTTCAGCGTAGAAAGACAATTGACTTATCGTGTCACACCTGTTTTAGTTAAGTCATGTTTAGTGTGTAAATCATACGAATATTCATTACAACAGAATGAACAGGTCACACCTATTTTATTTGCTGGTCCTCAACTTTACCCAATGCAAAAGACTGCGAGTGATAGTGTGAGATAATGTTATTGCTGTGCTTGGGTGGTTATGTGGTAAACAGTATGTGTATTTGTGTACAGGTTTGGCTATACTTCTGAGGGCCAAGTCACTTGTAAAGTGAAATATAATGACCACCAACTAGTGAGGATATTTTACTAGTCCTCACTAGTTAACAAGCCCATAAATCGGACAAAACATGTTTTTCTTTAATTCTAGTGTTTTGTTTTTGTGATGGGCAGGTATAGTGTTAAGCACAGAAAATATCATTAACCTGATTTAAAATCATTGGAAGTCTATGCAATGTCCTTAGTATAGTGAAACAAGTGTGTGTGTGTGTGTGTGTGTGTGTGTGTGTGTGTGTGTGTGTGTGTGTGAGTGTAATGTACTGAATACAGATGAGGGGACTGATCATTTGCGTGGTGCAGATAAAGCGCTCAGTGACTGTGGCATTTAAGCAGGTCAAGAGCACTGACCTCAGCTGCCTAAGACGAGAGGAGAGCGGAAACACACACACATGCTCACAATCTCTCGCACTGCTTCTGTTTCTAACAAATAGATGGTCTGCACACACACACACACACACACACACACACACACACACACACACACACATATATCTCTGTCGTCTTGATTTATTGAGTGTGTTCAGTGTCATGAGTCACTGTAGCCCCTCTAAGATGTTTCTCTCTCTGTCTCATCCATCGCTACCATTAGCATATAAATATTTCCCAGATTTAGTTTTGAAAATAAAAGTACCAACTGGGACTAGAAAGGGTTGTACAGTCTGATGCCACTGGGAAAACTTCACATAGGTGCGCAGACCGTATTAGTATAAATCTCAAAATGATGATGATGATGATGGTCCACATTAAAAATGATACAAGTCACTTTCTATTAGGAGAACAAACAAACGTTTCACAACTCGGCCTTCTACTGTGTGTCGTCAATCAATTCTTGATGTTATCTATCAATAACATTACCGTAACGTCATCACATTATGATCAAAATTAATACCAAAACTAAAATCAACATGACTATTACAAACAATCCACACACAAAATAACAATATCATTTACAAGTACATATTATTTCAACCACTGTAAACCAGGGGTTTACACACAAATGACAGAAATTATTATTAATATTAATTACCTGGCCATTAGGGGTGTGACCGTACATGTATTTGTCATATCGTACGGTACGGACGTCACGGTTTAGTGCATACAGTCAGACGACGAATACAGTTAGTGACGGGAAATCCACACTCCAAACCAGAAGGGGGCGCACACGGTAATGCAACAACTTTAAAAAGACTTGAAGAAGATTCAAGATTATTTTTCTTACACCATTGGCAGATTATTTTGCTTGTTTTAAGGAAAAACACTTAATTTTGACTTATTTTTTCTGAAAACAAGACAATAATTTTTATTCACACCAGACGCGAATGAACCGTTAAGCGTGAGTGATTTACATGTTCAGTCAATGCACAGACGCGATTGTGGTGCGTTTCGCGGTGCAAATTGACCGTTTCGGGCGTTTGACACGCGAATATTCACCAAAGTTCCGATTTTTCAACTTGCGCAATTCGCGTGAATCATGCGAATTGAAAAATCTGAACTTTGGCGAATATTCGCGCCACATTAACCAATCAGGAGCTTGCTCTAGTAGTGACGTGATCACGACGTAGCGAGTGGAGATTACAAGCTAGCTAAAGCCGGCAAATTGAGCTTATTCGCTGTACTTTACAACTACTTTCCCGCTGACGAGTTGATGTGTTTATTCAAAGGAAGTGTGCAGAAAGAAGTGGAAGAGTCTGAGGGACTCTGTTTCACATCTGTTGTGAAGTGAATTTCACATGCGAATGAAGCAAGTAAACTCAAAATGTTCAAGCGTCCAACTACACGCGAATAGCGTGATTTAATCGCACAAGTTGCGTCTGGTGTGAACGCCCCATAAGTAATAAAAGCTTTTTTTTTTAAAGGGGTGGTTCAGTGGTTTTTTTCTATGCTTGATTGTGTTTTGGGGGCACAGTTTAACATGTCTTAATGCGTCGTTTTTTTGAAAACGCTGTATTTTTCATATATTTTAGCTTTATTCTACACCTCTGTTTCCACTGTCATATAAACGGCTCGTTTGACTTCCAGCTTCTATGAAGCCACTCCCTCCGAAATACGCAGTGTGCTCAGATTGGTTGGCAGGTTGGTAACTGGCTCAGTGTATCGTGATTCGCTGAAGCGTCCGGAAACGCCACGCCCCTTACCATTCGTAGTTAGCGCTTCAGAGGAAATGTAAATAATAGCGCCTATATTGTTGAATCAAACTGAGCCCGAATCAGACCCAGATGAAGAGGGTAAAGCAGAACCTCTCCAATCGTGGCTTTTAAAGGATGTTTATGAATGGTATTTCATTTAGTATTTGTGTCAAAGTGTTTAGATAGGCTGTCACTGCTGTTTGTTAGCTTTCAATATACAGTTTTATCCTGATTAAAGCTTTACTGTAGCCGAATACATGACTGAGTAGTCGCATTTTTGTAAAGGTAGCGTTTAATTTATAGCATGAACAACTGTTTGTCTATGAACATAGATGTTTGTTGGTGTTTGTTGCACTAGAATTTAGCTAACTGGCTAGCAAAAACGAGTTGCTCTTTGTATGTCCTTGATGCATTAAAAATAGCAACAGAACTATAACATTACGTTTAAAAGACATGTACAAACAATAAAACGTACTTACACATGGCCTCGCCCACTTTGTTGCGTGTTCCCGGGGGCGTGTTTATGTTAATAGCAAGGGTTTATGATGTCACCAACCTGGGAAGAAGCTCGTTGTAGTCCAAACCGGCCGTTTTTGTAGGCAATAAACTGCCATAACTTTAAAAGACTATCTCTGTTTGCATTGAACTTTCAGCACTGTAACTTTGCAGATACTGTTTATGCTCAAGCAGCAACATTACACACTAACTAAAGTTTAAAAAGTGAAATCACATTGAACCACCCCTTTAAATAAAATTTTGACAGCAAATTTGCTCCCAAAAGGTGTTTCATGTTGGCTTTGAGACCTTATTTCAGCAAAGCATCATGAGAGGTTTTTAACCAGCATCTCTGTCCTTGACTTGTTAAGCTCCCTCATATCTCAATGTTTGCCCACAGCATTTATAAACCTATCCGTGTTCATCATCTCACTTACAGTATGAACAGGAGACGAGGAGCCGCCACGCTGAGCGCTGATCTGACACTACAAACTCAACACATTGCGGAACTCCCCCAGTGAGAGACATTTGAGCTACATCTGGTGGTCTCGCCTCATTGACTTGATAGAATACTAATAAAAGCCATATGACAACAGCATACCAAGTATGCAATTAATATTCTAAAATATTCTACCGCGGCATGTGGCGGAGACCTGTTGGAGACGCGTTCCACGCCGGACTGACAGCTCTGTCTGTGTGGCAGCGAAAAGACGTCCTTATTAACCTTTATTACAGCAGACACACATCCACATACACACAGACATGGACACATACAGCTTCAATGCAAACAAGAATGTTCTGAATAGCATATTACCAGACTGCTCTGAATAACTATTTATGAATTACACAGAATGTCCAAATTTTACTGCTCACAACTTGTGCAACTGTTGCAATTCATAATTTCATTTATGTGACTGGAGGGCAAAATATCTATAGAACTGCAGCACAGGCCTGCCGATTTCAAGCCAAGAATATTTAGATCAACTATCAAAGGAAGAAAGATATGTGAACACACTGCAAGTCTGGGACACTTGCATTGCGATCCATATACAGAACCAGCCACGGTATTTCAGTCACAAAAAACAGCAGGACATTCTAAAATGCTTAACGTAAAAAACACTTAACATGCTTTAATGTACGTGGACAGTGATATCAAAAGATCAAGTTCAATATACACCTTACTGATGATGCATATTACATACAGTGTACACATTATTGTGTATACTTTTAATATAACTGGCTTAGTACATTAGTAGCTACTTAGTACAAACCTGGTAAAAATAATAACAGGTGGTCAGTGGAAGAAAGTCTTGTTTTGGCATATAATGATTTTTGTGTCACGTGAAAACTGTGAATAGTGACACTGACACCCACAGGACTGTATTCAAATCCCTACCTAGATAGCATTTATGGCAAACTATATTATGCTGCTTTCTAAGATACCTTGTTTTGGCCAAAATCTGAAGGATGCAAATAAATACATATGCAATATATTTCATTAATATGCTAACATCACCATGAAATCATGCTCCAAATCTGTCACTTATGCATCTTAAAGGGTTAGTTCACCCAAAAATGAAAATTCTGTCATTTATTACTCACCCTCATGTCGTTCCACACCCGTAAGACCTTCGTTAGAACACAAATTAAGATATTTTTGATGAAATCCGATGGCTCAGTGAGGCCTGCAATGCCAGCAAGGTAATTAACACTTTCAGATGTCCAAAAAGGTACTAAAAACATAATTAAACAGTTCATGCGAGTACAGTGGTTCAACCTTAATATTATAAAGCGACGAGAATATTTTTTGTGCGCCAAAAAAACAAAATAACGACTTTTCAACAATATCTAGTAATGGCTGATTTCAAAATACTGCTTCGAAGCTTTACAAATATTTTGTTTCGAATCAGTGGTTCGGAGCACCAAAGTCACATGATTTCAGTAAAAGAGGCTTCGTTACATCATAAGTGTTTCGCATTTTCAATAGTTCACGTGACTTTCACTGAGCCATTGGATTTCATCAAAAATATCTTAATTTGTGTTCTGAAGATGAACGAAGGTCTTACGGGTGTGGAACGACATGAGGGTAAGTAATTAATGACATCATTTTCATTTTTGGGTAAACTAACAGTATAAATGTGTCCCACAAAATCATACATTGCATCTCAGTTTGGTCTTAAACATCCAGCAAGTTTCTGTTCAAGCACAATGAGAGCAGACGCTTTGTGCCTAGAGAGTTGGCCTAGATATAAGCCTAATTAATGATTTGGGTGGCTTTTTATTTGCATACCCCTCTATTTTCCATAAAATACATATGTATATGTACATGTTTGTCATTTTCATGTCATTAAAGGTGCACTAAGGACGTTTTTGTTTGTTTTGCTGGACGATTAGGCTGGACTAAATATAGCTTGGGTCCCTCCTCCATTGTAAGTCTATGAGATTTTTGTACCGTTTTACATCCACCATTCCTTAGCAGTCTAAAATAACAGCACACCTGTCCAGAACAAGACAACAAAAAAGATGATTTGAGGAATTATTTAAATTATGTGCAAAAAAATTCATGCTCTACTGAAGCTCAAATGGTAGATCATGGCAACAGCAACAATAAATTTAAGTGAGTTTAAGTTTAAGACAAGAAAAAATATCTTCACATTGGGTAATAGAAATAAACTTAAAGGGGCTCTATGTAAGAATGACAGCTAGTGGTTGAAATGCATACTGCAGTTCAAATTCAAAATATTGTTCGTCCCGCCCCCTCCACCTCAGACTCGACGCTCTCGCGGGTGGCCAGTTTGAAGACACACGCGACGGGAGCGACTTCGGAAGGTGAGGTGACTTACACACTGTAAAATAATTAGTTGATTTATGGATTTATAATGAGTTGATATCGTGTTTTAATATGCTCCCATTCATAGAGATGGATGCTGAGGCTTTTTAGGTCGGGTAGAATCTGCGATCTCTGATCCAGTTTGTTCACTGGCTTCCATGGCTGAAATTTGCTGCATGTTTTTCGCCAACTGGCAACCCGGGGGCGAAATACTATTGGGTAAATTACCAACGTGCAGTCTTGTACTGACAGAAACAAAAATAGAAATTCCGACACGGAATGCAAATTTCAAAGTAAAATAAATGTCTGTAGCAATGGTTTTCATGAGAAACTGAGCATGTTTAATAAATATCTGCAAACATATTATGGTATTGTTATGCTTTAATACAGTCAAAAACTTACATAGAGCCCCTTTAATTAAAAAAGAAAACAGGATTATTTTTCTTACCTTATTTACATATATGTTTACTTGAAAACACTCAATTTATGAAAAACAAGACAATGTCTTATGACATTTTGCTTCTCAAGTAAATGAATCTTGATTTTAGAACGTTTAGATATTTGTACTGGAAAACAAGAAAAAAATACTGAGGTAGAAAATATTTTTTTTTGTATAGATTGCCTAAATGTTAATGTTTAAAGTGGCTGTATGTAAGAATGTTCATAATTACTTTTTTATTGGTAATGCGTAAACAGCTTGTAACGAAACTTAAATGACTACTGATTTTTATGTGAAGGACGGGACTCGTTTTTCGCCGGGAAATTCAAAAGGATGTAACAGTTACGCGCGCTCCCGAGAACCTCTCTCTCACGAAATAAATAAATTCAGGATAATGCCGAGAGAGCCATTCTGTACTGTAATGTCAATTTTTCATTCAAAAAAAAAAAAAAAAAAAATGATTTGATTTGATTCAAACTATAGTTTTAAATATACTTTAATCTACGCCTAACTATCATAATTGTAATTACCTCATCTGTCGATATGATGCCGGAGAATTGCAGAGATGGTTCAAACATCCACATCGCTATGATCAGATGCTTTCTTAATTGCCGTTTCTCTGTCATTTTTGTTGTTTATTTTGTTATTGACAGGAAAGCGCACATATTTACATATTCATCTAACCGTCGTTCTCAGCAGTGGATGGTGTCGGGATGTTTTTTAATAGTAGGCTATCGCTGCAAAGGTATTTCCAACTTCTTTATACTTCTAAATGAAGAATATAAAAGAACTTCGCCATGGGGCCTCGAATCACGTTCAGTGTCTTCTATGTTACGTGTGCACGAGTTTGAGGAACTTTGAGCACGAGCAAAACGTCTCTGGCTGCAGTTCACTTAACGGCCACCGGTGCCGCTAATAACAAGGGTTTCTGACTTCTACATAAATAGCCCCTTTAATATTTGATACCAAATTTAATTCTTGATATTAATACTACTAAATCACTAACCGTATGAGCAATAGTTGTTCTTGAATTAACAAATAAAATAATAAAAAGTTAAACGTGAGGTGTATAAATCGAATTAGCTCATGATGTTTTATTTTCCTTGCTGAACAGAAACAAGCCATGAGACATTTCAATCAGTCACATCAAAGCGTTTTAAACAAACGTTTTCAATTTCATTTTATGCCTTTCAGTGCCGTTTCAATGAATCCTTCAGGTGGATCCAGAGGGAAAAGGCACGTGGCGTTCCCATCAAACCCCCAAGCATTTCGGCTCTGAACTTCCATTATCCGCCCTCGTCCCCTGGGTAAGCTGGAACACTATTGCAGAGAGAAACCATCATTGCTTCAGACCAAACAGGGCTTTGTCTGAGTTTGACGAACAGCTAGCATCCGTCATTCCCGGCACACATTATGGATCTAAAGTATTGTTGGATTGAAATAATTTGGCATAATTGAGATATAACAGTGGCTATTTGCATTGGTTAGCATTTAAAGAAACGCATGAGCACCTGGGGTAAATCCAACGCTGACCCCTTTTAGTAGCAAGTTAAACCGGATCAAGCGACAGGCTTTTTCCAATGTGCAATGAGCCCATGACAGACCGTCAGTCTCTCTGTCTGTCAGCAAAGCTTCCTTATCAGTGGCGGATTCACACACTGTCATAAAATGGCATAAAGGTGGGAAGGCAATCATCCGTGAGCTGCGGCTCTTTGAAAATCCAACATTTACTCTTGAAAAGTTCAGGGGGGAAAAAGATTTCATTCAAGTTTCATTCAGCTCAATATCAAACTGAATTTCTACCTTTGTATGTTTAATATAGTCTCACCCTCAGATGGCATACCTACAGATAGTTCACATTCATATTTATTCATAACTATTTTAATTAAAACCTCTTTGTATCAAAATATTAGGAAAAATACCAATGTAAGGCAGCAACGTTTTTAAAGGATTAGTTCACTTTCAAATGAAAATTAGCCCAAGCTTTACTCACCCTCAAGCCATCCTATGTGTATTACTTTCTTCTTTCTGATTAACACAATTGTAGATATATTTATAAATATCCTGACATATCCGAGCTTAATAATGGCAGTGAGCGGGATGGCACACAGGCGGAAGCTAGATATTTTACTTCATATCTTGTTAAATATGGATTTTTTTTTTTACACAAACACATCGCTTTGCTTCAGAAGGCCTTTATTAACCCTCTGGAGCCGTGTGGAGTACATTATGATGGATGGATGTGGATGGAGACACTTTCTTCAGCTCATACTCATTGATCCCACTCACTGCCATTATAAAGCTCGGATGCGTCAGGATGTTTATTAATATTTCTCAGATTGTGTTCATCAGAAAGAAGAAAGCCATATACACCTAGGATGGCTTGAGGGTGAGTAAAGCTTGGGCTAATTTTCATTTGAAAGTGAACTAATCCTTTAAAAGAAAAACAATGCATCCTCTAGCCTACTCTACCATTCAAAAGTTTGGGGCCGGAAAGATTTTATTAATGTTTCTGAAAGAAGTCTTGAAACACTCACCAAAGCTGCATTTATTTAACAAGAAATACAGTAAAAACTTTTGACAGAAAACACTACTCATTTATAGGGCTGGGACAATACATTGATTCTCGATACATACAATGATTCTGGATCGATTCTGATATTTTCCCTCTCGAATCAATTCTGAGCTTAGTTTTAACAGCAGATGGCGCTCTAGGCTGGTTTTTAACAAAGGCTCACGAAGAACAGTTCTAGACAGCGATCGTGCCTTTGGCTTAGTCATTTAAGTGGTTAAATATACTTGCACCTCGACTTTTATGAAGCGAGATTAATGTAAACAGCCCACTGTGAACACCCTTGTAATTCGCTTAAACCTTTTCGAACCTTATGAATGATTATTTTATGTTTAAGCGGTGTGTGTAAAGGAACTGGAAGCAAGCAGAGTACGATCGGTTTCTAAAGCATGTAGTGCCATCTGCTGTTAAAAAGCTCAGAATCGTTTCGGGAGAGAATCGCGATACATCGGAAAATATCAGAATCGTTCCAGATTCTTTGTATCGTGAATCGAGAAACGATGTACTGCCCCAGCTCTACTCATTTAGCTGATTAATGAGACAGACATGTGCGATCGGACTACAATTCCCATCAAGGCTGTAACCATGTCTTGATCATTGGAGGGGGACCAATTTTTTATAAAGCATAAAGAAATAGAACAGAATTAGGATTTTGTCATCCTAACAAGTGCAGCAGAGCAAGAATTTCAAAAATTGGGACAAATTGGCCATTTCTAATTATTGGGGGGGCTGTTTTCCATCATTCTGTGATACCAAGAATGACAAAATACATAGATAAAACATCAATTACTCACCTAATGCACATCCTTTGCTCTTCATTATGTTGCATTACAGCTAAAATGTTTCCTGCCTTTGTAGAGAAATACATTATCAAGTAAAAGCATGCAAAAATCATTTGAACGCACATCATGGTGTAATTCTGATTTCCAGAGGACTGGAATGCAGCATTAATCACTTTACATGCCAATCAGCCAGTCTAAGTGGGTTGAAGACTTAGCATGCATATTGTTATTGTGTATTTATGTATTGGTTCAAGTGAAGGAGATGTTTCCAACTGGTCTTAGGTGACATTCAACATGTTGTCAAGCTGAAGATAAAGTAACTGAACTGACTGAAGTGACCCTTTGTCTTTTTTCCTCTTGTGTTTTTACTTTCTTTCTAGGTCAGTTGCATCTGCAGGACTCATCTGAACCGACGCGTGAGTGCTCTCCTGTATTATTTATCACCATTTCGAGAACAACTAAAATATCTCAGCAATGCCGTAAAATGTTCAGAAGCATTGAAGACAACGTCATTCCCTTACATTCCCCTACATTTATTCCAACCAAAATCATTGCCAAAAAATGGCATTCAATGAAAAACTTTTTTTTTTTTTTTTGCACTGAATGATGCACAAAAACACCATGAACACACAGTATATTAGTAAAGTAAGTATAGTCAGTATTGATTTCATGCCATGGTTAAGCCTTACAAAACAGTCGTGAAAATGTCTTATTATCTGTTATTAGGAACAAAATATGTGCATTTACTTGCATTTTAAGGAGTGACACTGATAAATCTCTGTACAAACAGGCAGATTGAAAAAATGTATCTGACTTCCAGCAGCACATGTAGGTCAGGTGACCTTCAGGAAGATGGAAACGTATTGCTTCATTGCCTCCTGAGGTCTCGCACTGATCCCTGGTACTGCTACATTTCCCACCCAAACGCGAGGCTCTGAATGGATGAACGGCGCCGTTTGTGAAGGTTATAGACAAAATGCTCCTTGAATAATTATGTCACAGCGGACCTGCTCCAGATCTTTCCAGCAACAATCCTCTATTGCATGACAAAAAAACAACTGATGTCCAGACAATTTCAGGTAATTTTCAAATCAGGTCAGCATGATTTTTTTTCTGTGAAGAGATATTGGGAGGGCTGAAAAGTTTTCCAAGGTGACATTAGAGGGATAATTTACTGTAGCAGCTAGAGTTGTACAATATCTGTGCCAAAAAGGCATTAAAAGTGTTGTGTTTTGGGATGTACCAATGTACCAATGAACGAGGATCTTTTCAACGCTGGATTTTCACAAAGGTTGAATTTGAAACATATAAGGCTGAACACCACTACTGACAGTTTCTGGCATTTTCAGTGTGTGAGATTGTCCTGTTTTGTTGCTGCCACCAGTACGTCGGAGCATGAGCTCTTGAAGCTCCGCCCTCTTCTTGAAAGTGGGCCGGGAGCTGCAGCTCATTTGTATTTAAAGGGACACACACAAAAACGGCACGTTTTTGCTCACATCCAAAAAGGCAATTTTAACATGCTATAAAAAATGATCTGTGGGTTTTTTTTGAGCTACATACATATACACTCTATATTTTACATCTTGTAAAAAGGGGCATATTAGGTCCTTTTTAAGACATTTTTAAGTTTCGATTCAAGTTGCAAAATTAATTTATGTTAAAAATAATTGGAAAATAAAATATAAATGAAAACAATGTAAAATAATAAAATGACAACATTAAATATAAAAACAGTTTGCAAATAAAGAAGCATTGTGTGCATCTCATGTGCTCAGAAGAACAAAATCATCATTTGCGGGGAAATCTGTGCAAAATAAAAAATGGAACGCCAGTGTATTGCCATCTTAGTTTATGTTCATGCCTTATAAATGAACAAAAATGTATCTACCGCAAGCAATCGTAATTTTTATGTGCATCTTGGTGTTTCTATGCACCATTTTTATGTGAAATCCCAACATTTGCATAAAAATATGAGGATAGAAAGCCAGCTACTGATAATCTTCGCCTCCACCAAAGCTTTGAAGTCTCATTCATGTTCAGATTTTCGTTCAGTTTCTCACTTGTGCTGTAAACAAATTTGACCCACCAATACGAATATGGAGAATGATTAAAGGTGCCCTCGAATCAGAATTTGAATTTACCTCTGCATAGTTGAATAACAAGAGTTCAGTACATGGAAAAGACATACATTAAGTTTCAAACCCCATTGTTTCCTCCTTCTTATGTAAATCTCATTTGTTTAAAAGACTTCCGGAAAACACTCGGATCTCAACATAACACCGACTGTTACGTAACAGTCGGGATCATTAATATGTATGACCCCAATATTTGCATAATGCCAGCCCATTCGACGCATTAGACAAGGAAAGGCAGTATTAACGGCTGGATCTGTGCACAGACAAGGTAAGCAAGCAAGAACAACAGCGAAAAATGGCAGATGGAGCAATAATAACTGACATGATCCATGATATCATGATATTTTTAGTGATATTTGTAAATTGTCTTTCTAAATGTTTCATTAGCATGTTGCTAATGTACTGTTAAATGTGGTTAAAGTTACCATCGTTTCTTACTGTATTTACGGAGAAAAGAGCTGTCGCTATTTTCATTTTTAAACACTTGCAGTCTGTATAATTCATAAACACAACTTCATTCTTTATAAATCTCTCCAACAGTGTGTAATGTTAGCTTTAGCCACAGAGCATATAGCCTCAAACTCACACAGAATCAAACGTAACCATCTAAATAAATACTTTACTCACATAATTCGAAGCATGCATACAGCATGCATGACGAACATCTTGTAAAGATCCATTTGAGGGTTATATTAGCTGTGTGAACTTTGTAAATGCACTGTAATATAGTCGACAGCTCGTGTGGCAGAGGAAGCGCATCTCTTAAAGGGGCCGTGCTGAAAAAATCAGTGCATAGTTAATGATGCCCCAAAATAGGCAGTTAAAAAAATGTATTAAAAAAATCTATGGGGTATTTTGAGCTGAAACTTCACAGACACATCCAGGGGACACCTAGGACTTATATTACATCTTGTAAAAAAACAATCTAGGGCACCTTTAAAAAATTATATATATATATATATATTATTGGAAAAATAATGGTTCTAAAAAAATTGTTTGTTTGTTTCACAGCAATGCCATAGAAGAACCATTTTGGATCCCAAAGAACCTTTCAGTGAACAAGAACCTTTTTTTTCTTAGTGTCAAGATAATTTTAATACTATAAGAAACCTTTTGTGGAATGGAAAGGTTCCATGGATGTTAAAGGTTCTTTATTACTTTATTTTTTTAAATGTAAGAAAGAAGGCATGACATATTTCGTTAAGAGGTGAATGATGACAAAGTAATCATTTATGGGTGAACTGTTAGCTCTTTAAAGGCCTCTTGGAAAACTTTCAGCTCCAGACTGGCAGCCTCACTAAAACTCCCAAAGACCTTGAGGAAATATGAAGGATGTGTGGACGATCTCCCTCGGCCGTACTTACGAGGGAGGTGCTGACATTCATAGAGGACATTAATAAGGATGGACGCGAACAGGAGGAGGCTCGAGTGATGAATGAACGGAGCGCTGAGAGACTCCTGCACATTTAGACTGATGTGGAGCTCTTGATCAATGCTCCTCCACACCGTCTCTCTGACAGCAGATACACAATCGGCCGCTCCGGACAACCCCATTGTTTAAATGGAGTGACGCGTCATTTGCGCTGCGGTAAAGGTTAACGACGAGAGAATCACACACCAAATTATCAATTAATCTCTAAGCACATTTATTCTTTCACCTGTGTCCTCTCTTTCTTTACATCTTTGCCTCCTTTCTCTCTCTCCTGCTGTGTTTGACTTCAGAATGTGTTTTTTTTTCAGGCCACGTAATTTGTCGGCTTTATCTTGTTGGAGGGATTGAGCTGGCTTTGGGGAGCATGCTTAGATACCGGCTACATCCATTATCTGTCAGAGGATAACCTGATTCAGAGCGGCTGCTGCCAGACATACAAAGACAGACAGAGAAAGAGAGAGAGAAACAGAAAGACGGGCCTTGTTCCGTGTTTAATTGTGAAGCTGATCAATTAAAGACCGACTCGCAGATCGCCGCGACATAACTCTTCAACAAAAGTGACAAAAACATGATTATGGCAGGAAAAAGCAGCTGCACTGGGTGCAATCACACTGATAGAGATGATGAGAAACAAATCCGCTCACAATCATTCATTACCTGCGTATAACAATGAACAAAACAGATAGCTCTGATTCTGGATGCTGATTGGTCAGAATTTCAATTATGCTAAAATACACAATAAAGTAACAAACACTGGTTCACTATACATTGCATCACACAATGGTACTTTCGCTTTACACAGCAACTTTTTAACAAAAATGTAATAACACTTTTATTGACAGATTTCAATAACATTAGTGCTTTGGTATCATGAACTAATAAAGTAAAACACTTTTACAGCATTTGTTAATCTAAGTTAAAGGTGCAGTAAGCGATTTCTGAGAAACGTTGTTGAAAGTGGGTCGGACTGAGCACCACAACACACTTGTAGCCAATCAGCAGCAGGGGGCGTGTCCACTCATTATGGGGGAGGATAGAGTGAGCCAATCAGCAGTAGGGGGCGTGTCCACTCATGATGGGGGAGGAGAGAGAGTGAGCCAATCCGCAGTAGGGGGCGTATCCACTCATTATGGGGGAGGACAGAGTGAGCCAATCAGCAGTAGGTGGCGTGTCCAGTCATGATGGGGGAGGGGAGAGAGAGAGAGCCAATCCGCAGTAGGGGGCGTGTCCAGTCATGAAGGGGGAGGGGAGAGAGTGAGCCAATCAGCAGTAGGGGGCGTGTCCACTCATGATGGGGGAGGAGAGAGTGAACCAATCAGCACTACGGGCGTGTCCACTCATGATGGGGGAGGAGAGAGTGAACCAATCAGCAGTAAGGGGTGTGTCCACTCATGATGGGGGAGGAGAGAGTGAACCAGTCAGCAGTAGGGCGTGTCCACTCATGATGGGGGAGGAAAGAGTGAACCAATCAGCAGTAGAGGGCATGTCCACTCATGATGGGGAGGAGAGAGAGTGAGCCAATCAGCAGTAGGGGGCGTGTCCACTCATGATGGGGAGGAGAGAGTGAACCAGTCAGCAGTAGGGGGCATGTCCACTCATGATGGGGAGGAGAGAGAGTGAGCCAATCAGCAGTAGGGGGCGTGTCCACTCATGATGGGGGAGGAGAGAGAGTGAGCCAATCAGCAGTAGGTGGCGTGTCCAGTCATGATGGGCGAGGGGAGAGAGTGAGCCAATCCACAGTAGGGGGCGTATCCACTTATTATGGGGGAGGAGAGAGTGAACCAATCAGCAGTAGGGGCCTGTCCACTCATGATGGGGGAGGAGAGAGTGAACCAATCAGCAGTAGGGGGCATGTCCACTCATGATGGGGAGGAGAGAGAGTGAGCCAATCAGCAGTAGGGGGCGTGTCCACTCATGATGGGGGAGGAGAGAGAGTGAGCCAATCAGCAGTAGGTGGCGTGTCCAGTCATGATGGGCGAGGGGAGAGAGTGAGCCAATCCACAGTAGGGGGCGTATCCACTCATTATGGGGGAGGACAGAGTGAGCCAATCAGCAGTAGGGGCCTGTCCACTCATGATGGGGGAGGAGAGAGTGAACCAATCAGCAGTAGGGGCGTGTCCACTCATAATGGGGGAGGAGAGAGTGAACCAATCAGCAGTAGGGGCGTGTCCACTCATGATGGGGGAGGAGAGAGTGAACCAATCAACAGTAGGGGGCGTGTCCACTCATGATGGGGGAGGAGAGAGTGAACCAATCAGCAGTAGGGGCGTGTCTACTCATGATGGGGGAGGAGAGTGAGCCAATCAGCAGTAGGGGGCGTATCCACTCATTATGGGGGAGGACAGAGTGAGACAATCAGCAGTAGGGGGCGTGTCCACTCGTGATGGGGGAGGAGAGAGAGTGAGCCAATCAGCAGTAGGGGCGTGTCCACTCATGATGGGGGAGGAGAGAGAGTGAGCAAGAGGGAGATTTGAAGAAAGACTGTAGAAAGAGAGATAGCTGAGAGACATTACAAAAGAGAAAAGCTCAGAAGAATATCACTGGTTATGATCAGACAAGAGCTTTAGGATCCACGTTAATATTAGAAAAACTTTCCTGCGCTGGAGAGACCGAAGCGGGAAAACGTGAAAATGGATGCAGAGGTTACGTCGTTTCTGCTCCATACGTGAGTAACAACCAACTCTTGCTTGTATATACTTTTGTACTGTATGTTCATGTTTATTCATCATCAGCAGCTTTTTTGCTACCCTTCTGCTATGATAAAGAGACATCCACATTGTGTGTTCGTGCATTTGGGGGCAGAGCAATGAAGGAAGGGGTGTGTTTGTTTGGGTTGTTTCTCAGAATTTTCTCACTGCACCTTTAATGCTAATTTTGTAAAACTGCAAGTTTATAAATGAGTATTAATATAATTAAATGAACATTAAATTGACATAAAAATAGTATCTATTACACATTAAAAAAGATTAATGAAGGCTGTATCATGTTTAGATGTATCTAATGCATTATGTTAAAGAATGTTTTGTTTTATAAACTTTATTATAAAGTATTGCTGAACATTTCTGTTCTTAATATTTGTATAGTAGAAGTTTTATAAAAGCAATAAGGTACTTGATTTCATTATACACTGAAACTAAACAATGAAAAAACATTTATCCTGAAAATAACTGTTAAAATAATAAAATCAAATATAGACATATTATTTAACAAAATTGGAATAAAATAAAATAAAATAATCTGTAAATAAACAACATTTCCATTCCATGTGTTCAGGAGAAGAAAATGATCATCTGAGAAATTTGTGCAAAAAGAGAAAAGCTACTGTATTTCCATCTTAGTTTATACTCGTGTCTCCTAAGTGAACAAACAATAATAATAATAAAATAATATATCCTCTGCAAGCAATAGTTAACTGTTTTATGTGCATTTTGGAAATTTTATTCACATCTTGAGGTTTTCATCCACCACTTTTATGTGTTATGTGAAAATTTTCACATATTAAAAGCAACTGGATGGAAACATTCAGTCTCATTCATGTTCAGATACTCATTCAGGTTTTGTGTCAAAGTCGAGCCACTAGTTCAAATATGGAGAATGAGGGGGGAATGAGAGAAAGAATGAGATTTGAGAACTTCAGACAAGAAGAAGAACAACCTAAATTTGGGAAAATGTAATTTTTTTTGTTCTTATCTGAGCCATGTTGTATGGGAAACAATGGCATGAGAAATATTTAAAATATAAGTGAGTGAGTAAATAATAATCATAATTGTCATTTATGGGTGAAATAAACTTCATATTAGTGTGGTGATTATTTAAGTATGGCACTTACCGTATGACCTGTTCCTGTCCATCAAAATCAGATTTTAGAGTTTGTTTAGAGATAGGGTTAGGAGTTTGTCTGACCATCAGGAAGCCATGAGATACAAACTCACAAAAATGAACTCCTCAAATGAGGCTGTAGTCACAAATGTTTTGAATAATGAACACTGGTCGTCCTCTGAGCTAAATAAACACAAACGACTTATATAAGACATATGTGACAGCAGAGCAGCTTTTGTCTGGTTCTGAAATGAGAAGACATGAAATCTTGATATGAGATTACAGCACAGGAATGTGTCAAACAGAGACAAATCCCATCCTTGCTAATGCTCAGCCAACCTTATCAGTGCACCGTTAAACATATCATTAGATTTCAGCCTGATATAAACACAGCAACCAGAAGTTTTGTCATTCAATAAGACTGAAATGGGGAAATTGTCTTTACATTTGTTAGGCCTAGAATAGAAGTAATATTGATAATGAGAGAGAAAAAATGAAATGAAAAAAAAAAAAGACTTTAAATAAAACGTGCTGAGATAGATGTTTATTGCTGTTTTCATTTATCTTCATTTCAGCCCTATCAGCCTGTCTGCAAGATAGCAAACACACTCAGATGATTAATGTCATGAACAGAGATGCACTTCGGTAAAAAACAGGAAGTTATTCTCTATATCAGTGGACACTTTTTCTGAACTCAGTGAAACGCCTCCATTGTAGTCTTGAGTTTTCTTCCGGGAACAAACACGTCACAATATTTAAATAATTCTCACCCAAAACAAAGGGGCGGGGCCTGGTTGAGTTAGTTAGTAGTGTGTTGAAACTTGCAGTTATGGTACACTCTAAAATATCTTGGGTTGTTTTTTCTACCAAGTTATTTTTCCAGTGTTTGGGTAGTTTTTGTGTTACCCAGCTCCCGGGTCAGACGTAACAACCCAGTGTTTGGGTAGTTTTTGTGTTACCCAGATCCCGGGTCAGACGTAACAACCCAGTGTTTGGGTAGTTTTTGTGTTACCCAGATCCCGGGTCAGACGTAACAACCCAGTGTTTGGGTAGTTTTTGTGTTACCCAGATCCCGGGTCAGACGTAACAACCCAGTGTTTGGGTAGTTTTTGTTTTACCCAGATCCCGGGTCAGACGTAACAACCCAGTGTTTGGGTAGTTTTTGTGTTACCCAGATCCCGGGTCAGACGTAACAACCCAGTGTTTGGGTAGTTTTTGTTTTACCCAGATCCCGGGTCAGACGTAACAACCCAGTGTTTGGGTAGTTTTGTGTTACCCAGATCCCGGGTCAGACGTAACAACCCAGTGTTTGGGTAGTTTTTGTGTTACCCAGATCCCGGGTCAGACGTAACAACCCAGTGTTTGGGTAGTTTTTGTGTTACCCAGATCCCGGGTCAGACGTAACAACCCAGTGTTTGGGTAGTTTTTGTGTTACCCAGATCCCGGGTCAGACGTAACAACCCAGTGTTGGGTAGTTTTTGTGTTACCCAGATCCCGGGTCAGACGTAACAACCCGTGTTTGGGTAGTTTTGTGTTACCCAGATCCCGGTCAGACGTAACAACCCAGTGTTTGGGTAGTTTTTGTGTTACCCAGATCCCGGGTCAGACGTAACAACCCAGTGTTTGGGTAGTTTTTGTGTTACCCAGATCCGGGTCAGACGTAACAACCCAGTGTTTGGGTAGTTTTTGTGTTACCCAGATCCCGGGTCAGACGTAACAACCCAGTGTTTGGGTAGTTTTTGTGTTACCCAGATCCCGGGTCAGACGTAACAACCCAGTGTTTGGGTAGTTTTTGTGTTACCCAGATCCCGGGTCAGACGTAACAACCCAGTGTTTGGGTAGTTTTGTGTTACCCAGATCCCGGGTCAGACGTAACAACCCAGTGTTTGGGTAGTTTTTGTGTTACCCAGATCCCGGGTCAGACGTAACAACCCAGTGTTTGGGTAGTTTTTGTGTTACCCAGATCCCGGGTCAGACGTAACAACCCAGTGTTTGGGTAGTTTTGTGTTACCCAGATCCCGGGTCAGACGTAACAACCCAGTGTTTGGGTAGTTTTTGTGTTACCCAGATCCCGGGTCAGACGTAACAACCCAGTGTTTGGGTAGTTTTTGTGTTACCCAGATCCCGGGTCAGACGTACCAACCCAGTGTTTGGGGTAGTTTTTGTGTTACCCAGATCCCGGGTCAGACGTAACAACCCAGTGTTTTGGGTAGTTTTTGTGTTACCCAGATCCCGGGTCAGACGTAACAACCCAGTGTTTGGGTAGTTTTGTGTTTACCCAGATCCCGGGTCAGACGTAACAACCCAGTGTTTGGGTAGTTTTTGTGTTACCCAGATCCCGGGTCAGACGTAACAACCCAGTGTTTGGGTAGTTTTTGTGTTACCCAGATCCCGGGTCAGACGTAACAACCCAGTGTTTGGGTAGTTTTTGTGTTACCCAGATCCCGGGTCAGACGTAACAACCCAGTGTTTGGGTAGTTTTTGTGTTACCCAGATCCCGGGTCAGACGTAACAACCCAGTGTTTGGGTAGTTTTTGTGTTACCCAGATCCCGGGTCAGACGTAACAACCCAGTGTTTGGGTAGTTTTTGTGTTACCCAGATCCCGGGTCAGACGTAACAACCCAGTGTTTGGGTAGTTTTTGTTTTACCCAGATCCCGGGTCAGACGTAACAACCCAGTGTTTGGGTAGTTTTTGTGTTACCCAGATCCCGGGTCAGACGTAACAACCCAGTGTTTGGGTAGTTTTTGTGTTACCCAGATCCCGGGTCAGACGTAACAACCCAGTGTTTGGGTAGTTTTTGTGTTACCCAGATCCCGGGTCAGACGTAACAACCCAGTGTTTGGGTAGTTTTTGTTTTACCCAGATCCCGGGTCAGACGTAACAACCCAGTGTTTGGGTAGTTTTTGTGTTACCCAGATCCCGGGTCAGACGTAACAACCCAGTGTTTGGGTAGTTTTTGTGTTACCCAGATCCCGGGTCAGACGTAACAACCCAGTGTTTGGGTAGTTTTTGTGTTACCCAGATCCCGGGTCAGACGTAACAACCCAGTGTTTGGGTAGTTTTTGTGTTACCCAGATCCCGGGTCAGACGTAACAACCCAATGTTTGGGTAGTTTTTGTGTTACCCAGATCCCGGGTCAGACGTAACAACCCAGTGTTTGGGGTAGTTTTTGTTTTACCCAGCTCCTGGGTCAGATATAATAACATACAGGGGCACGATGCGAGTATTTAAATAAGTTGAGAGGATTTAAGTTAATCCGTAAACATTAATTCAAATAGGAAGTAAAAAAAAAGAAAGAAAAAAAAGCTAGTATTATAGTAAAAATTAATCAACCCATTATGCTGGGTTAAATAAACAACCCAATTTGCTGGGTAAAATTACCCAACATGTGTTCTGTCTGATATTTACCCAGCCCTTGGGTTGAAAACATTGTGCTTTTCAGAAGGAGGGGCTTCATAAAGACAAGAACTAAACAGAGCGTTACTGACAGACTGGGAAGAGAGGAGCTGCAACAATGTCAGATATGTGAAAAATAATGTGTTTTTTGAACATTCAACCATGAAAACCTATTCTAGTGGAGCCAAAAACAAAATCAAGAGTTTGTGAAAGGGCATAATAGTGCGAGGGTTTGAAAGGTAATAGGATGTCTGTCGTCAGATGAAATAAAAAGGATGAAAGTGGTGATTCATCACCTTGTCAGACTCCACAGCACCTTCCTCTTATACATGACTCTCTTACACACTTCAATCTTCTCACGCTGCCTCTGTCACGACCTCCATCAACATAATCTTACACTCAGATGCACATGTTCAAACACTCATCCTAACCGTTAATTAGTCAATTATTTGGCACTTTTCTCTACAGTGACTTACAGTAATAAAACAAAGAGTCTTTTGGAGTAACATTTAACAGATGCTCTTTTCCAAAGCGACTTGCAAAAACAGAAACTACAAATTCGAGATTTGCATGGCATGTTCACATGTCGAACTTAATGTTACAGTATCTTACAGTATCTGCTATATTTTTTACATTTCTAAATATAATGTGAGTGTTTGCCTGTGTAAATCTCACACAACAATGCTAGGGTGTTTCAAACATTGAGCGATAGCATCTTATAGTCAGAAATTCTATTTGGAATCCTTTTGGAATTTTTCACATTAAATTGGAACTAATCCAGAAGGACTGTTCAGTGTTCCAGCATAACAAAAGAACATTATTCCAATACAACAAGCAAGGCTCTGATGAAGATCGTTCACTAGAAAAAATCCTGTAGTAATTTCAGTTTATCCAGTTGGATCTTATTTAATTCTAAGAGGATTTATTATGTGATCCCATCAGGACTGATTCCAAATTATGACAGAATTCCAATCGGAATCTTTGCACATTCATTCAGGATCTTAACCGTAGATTAAACAACTCAATCAGAGCCTCAGTGGAGCTCACAAACTTTCTCTCTTTTATCTTTCCATTGGTGTTTTCGCTCTCTCTGCCCGCCTGTGAAGTTGGAGTGATCTGTGTGTGTTAGCGCTGTGATTTTATGCTCCTTTGAGGTTTCGAGGCTGTGCAATCTTCCTCGTGGAGGGAGTCCGAGCCTCCACTGGCTGGACCGCGTTTTGATCATTAAGATCAGAATTAGCCGTCTGACTTTCACACTTCAACCGTGTTAAGCTGTTTAGAAAGGCAGAAACACTGGGATGTGCCGCGACTACTGATGCTCCCCAAAATCAGCTATTTCCACAACCATTAAGAGCCACTTTCACGCCTTCATTTACACAAATCAAACAAATTAGGGAAGCGCGGTGCTCATTAGACTTGTGTTCTTCATCCGCCACGTGCCCACGTGCATCTGACCACTGAAAGTCCAATCAAAACCACTCTCAAGATTGACCGGTTTGAGGTCTTCCATGGGTAATTAACCCAGTTCTACCTGTCTGTATCTCTCTGTAGCTTATCAAGAAAAGAGCTAAAATGAAAACACAGATTCTTTACTGCCGTCAAATAAACTACAACACACAAGTCAGTTATAGATATGATAGATATAATAATTACACCCTGATAGTACAGATCTGATGGGATCACCATAGGAAAAGAAAAAACAATAAAAATCCAAAAGTATAAGGAGAGCAGTGTGTTGCTAAATGTACTGTCAGTGCTCACTTCTACTTCCTGTGATCGTTCGCCCCCTAGAGGTGGCAGTTCATATCACTGGCCTTGGCATCCAAACAACTGAATTAATTATTAAGAATTATTATATAATAATTATTAAGAAAAATAAATAAATAAATAAATAAATATATATATATATATATATATATATATATATATATATATATATATATATATATATATATATATATATTACATCTTATGGAAAATATAAATATTATAAAAATATTTTTGTTAATTTTTTAATAAAATTAAATAAGAAATTATTTTACTGTTATTTTTTTAATCTATTATTATTGTCCACTGCGTAAGTGGTGCAGGACAAATAAAATTGAATTTTAAAAAATGTCAAAAAAAAAGTAAAATAATATATATATATATATATATATATATATATATATATATATATATATATATATATATATATTATTATTATTATTTATTATTATTATTATTTTATTTATTATTATTGTGAATGACAAACAAACCAAAAGTAAATGATTAAAAAAAAGAATTAAATTAACAGCTTATGCAAAATAAATAATTAAAAAAATGCAAATTGTTAAAAATTAAATTAAAAATTGTTTATTATTATTTTTTTTAAATGAAATTAAATAAGAAATTATTTGATTGTTTTTTTATCTATTATTATTGCCCACAGCATAATGGTGCATGACAAATAAAATTAAATTTAAAAATGTAAAAAAAAAAAAACAGTAATGTTTTATTGTGATTTTTTATTTATTATTATTGTGCATGACAAACAAACCAACAATAAATAAATAAAACTAAACTAATTATATTTACAGCTTATGCAAAATAAATAATATTTAAAAATATTATTTTTTATTATTTATTATTATTGTCCACTGCATAAATGGTGCACGGCAAATGAAATGAAATAAAATAAGAAATAGTTTTAGTGTAGTTTTTTATTTATTATTATTGTCCACAGCTAAATTTACAGCTTATGCAAAATAAATAATATTTTATTTATTTTAGTTTTTTATTATTATTGTCCACAAATAGTGCTGGACAACAAATGAAATTATATAAAAAATGTTTTATTGTTATTTTTTATTTATTTTTATTGTCCACAGCACAATAAAATAAAATAAAATAACACTGCCATTTAGATAGCTAAAAGTCAATTTTTAAGCTTTTAAACCCCATGTACCTTATATCACAGTGTAGTCGGGCAGAATGACACTGTAATAAATCACTCTTATCTGTGTGTGTACTGAGAGCGTCTGTGGCAGAGAGTCGGGCCGGTCGGGTAACCATGGCACTGTTGAGATTACCTCTGGAGTCCAGAGAACCCTCCAGAGAACGGACTGTGCTCTTATGTGTGGATACTGCTGCTCCTAACCTCACCCGTGCCTGTATCTAGACACACATCAGCTCAGGACGAGGAACTGCTCTGTTTTATACAGCTGAAAGACACAGAAAGCAGAGATTCAGAGACAGTGAGTAAATAAATATTTTCCTTTTAGCATTACAACATTGAAGTATCATATTGAAGTGAGCCACGGACAAATGCCTCAGGGAAGTGACGGCAGTATCTTGTCATGTAATGCAGTGACATTTAGACAGTTTTAAGTGTGCAAATACTTTTCATGTCTGATATATGCATGAGTGTTTTTGTAGAGTATCTGTGTCTTATTATCTTCTCTGTAGAAGCTTCCCACATCATGGATGGATGGAAAACCACAGGAAAGACCAGCAGGCCACAGCTGGTGGTGAAGATTGTCGGTGGGAAACAAATTAAGTATTTTACTGAAGGGACCAAAAGGTAAATTTGCGCTTTATTCTTTAAAGAAAAAAATATTTTTTTCCACATAATTGTAAATATAAAATTATTTCCATGTCTACACATTAAATATATATAAATGCATTTTAAATGATGTATATTATTATTGCATACACAATACATTGTATTGTGTGTGTGTGTGTGTGTGTGTGTGTGTGTGTGTGTGTATATATATATATATATATATATATATATATATACATACATATATACACACACACACACACACACACAAAAATACACACACACATATATAATTTAAATAAATACATCTATATATAAATTAAATAATTTAAAAAGTCATATAATAAAGTCAATAATAAATGACATGATTTAATATATATATATATATATATATATATTTTTTTTTTATTATATAATAATAATAATAATTATTATTATTATCATTATTATAACAATAATTATAAATGACATGATTTAATTTATATATATAATTTATTATTATTACTATCATATTAGTATATAATTATTACTATTAGTATTATTAATAATAAATAATGAAATCATTAAAAAGTCATATATAACAATAACAATAATAATAAATGATGTGATTTAATTTATATAGGCTATATATATTAGTTTAATTATTATTATATAATTATTATTACTATTAGCATTAATAATAATAAATACAATTAATAAATATAATTAAATAATTAAATGTAATTTGTTATTAATAATAATAATAAATATAATAATAATAAACTGCATTATTTAATGTACATATATATAATGTATTTTTATTATATTAATTTGTATAAATATTATTACAATTAATAATAATAATAATAACAATGATAAGTAACAATCTCTAACAATGAATAAATGTAATACACTGTTTGAAATTGTTATATAGTCCAACAGATGATTTTGAGGTAACGAACAGCTCTGAGGACAGAAACAGTCCACCTAACAGAGTCACGGATGGAGATTTAAGCAGAAAATCCTCGTCTCATGACCTGGAGCCTGTGGGAGCAGTTGAGCACAGAGAGAGCCTGTTAGACGCCCTCAGACAGGTACTGAAACATCAACTACAGCATAAAATACACTGAATTATACACATAATACCCAACTCGAGACCTCAAAATAATTTTAAACAGTGACTTGTGCTTCTTTTAGCACTGTGTGGTTACAGTTTTTTAGATGACTTGAGATCAGCTCAGGCTGATGAATGATTGCTCTGTCCATGGTACTCAAAAATATTTACCAATCAAAATAATAATGCTGTCCAGGGTCCTGAAAACACTTCCCATAGTTCACTAGAAGAAAAGTCCTCTAGAATAAATGCTTTATCATCTGAAGATGGCTGGATGTTAATGGTATGGTAATGATCAGGTTCCAGACAGAAGGTGTGTGACGGCACCATGTGGAGATCGCTCACGCTCCTACATACATCTGAAGTCCACAAACATCCTGAGTCATTCAAAACAACCTCATAATACAGCGGCAGAGGTGAGATATCATGTGCATGCTCTCTTTAATGAACATTGAAAATAGTTTCTTTAAAAAAAAAAAAAATCTTTTGAATGGTAGTGTAGTGTATATTAAAAATAAAAACTTTAAAAACCAAAATGACTGATCTTTTTCAGCATGTCCAGACAGAGGAGCGCTGCCTCCTCTCATCTGTCTCAGAGGAACTGCAGGACTGGGAACCACACACATTCCAGAGCATTGAGGAGGAAGTGACATCACTCGACCCGTCCCAGTCAGGGATCCTCCATCAGTCAGAACTTACATACCTCTTCCTCCGACTGCAGATGCCTCTGAAGCTCAGCACACTGGCCTGTGTGTTCAGATCCTTCAGTGACGCCAGAGACCCGGAGCAGGTACTTCAGTTTTCATCTGAACCTTTGAGAATTACAGCAAATATTTGTATTCAGTTAGTCACTGTACAGTTTCATTTGTATTCAACAAAATGAATTTATCAACACAAACCATCCAGCATTTAATAAAATCGATCTATCTTACTGCAGTGTGTAACAGTGTCTCACAGCAGCCGCCAAGCGAACGCACAGAGTAACGTTATAACATCATTTTCAACACACTCAAATTGAATCTAATATGATAAACAGAGCTGCGTTACCTCGTACTCATGACCGGAAAAGCGGAAGTGGCGCCGGCGACTGTGTCATAATAAAAGTCCCGCTGCTCGTGAGGCGTGTGTTGATCAATCGCTCCAGCTCCTCGTTCAGCTCCACAACACTCGCTCCTGCTCTGCTTCATACTACAGTAACGTTAATAATCGCATCCATGAACATGATTTCTTGCCGAGTCCTATTCCGATTATTTTCCACCGACTGTAAGACCACATGTCCCAAGATTCCGCGCTCAAACTTGGCATCATCAAGCTATGCCTATGTTTTGAATAAGCCTCTAGCGGACAGAAAATTCTCCATATTGAACATATATAAACATTTTATATGTGGTTTATTTCAATTTATACTACAGTTCTGAATGCTCAAATCTGATTGGTTGTTGAACGTTCTAAGGTGTGCAATTATTTTGAGGGGAAACGCACAGGCAGGCAGGTCTTGACCGCATTACATGACCATATCACTTTGCCAAATGATTTTGGTTACTTCAAAGGTCCTTACAGCCTACAACCCCAAAGGAAACAAAACCCACAACGACACTGACCAAGCAAATAAATAAATAAATAGAATGAAAACGACAAATTATTGTCATGTTTTTTGCCACAAAATACGTTTTATGTCCTGAAAGCGCATACTCGCTCGTGCTCTCTCTCTCTCTCTCTCTCTCTCTCTCTCTCTCAACTGCGTTAATAACTGTATCAATGGTATTATTCTGCTATCAAGGCTCAAGCCTTTGTTACTAGCTCTGAAATAATGTTTTGGAATTAGTAACGGAGGCTTGGGATGAGATGCTTAAGAACAAGTTTGTTTTAAGGACAAAAAACCGGACAAATGTCTTGAAATACACCATCAGAACAGTGTCTTGAGGTGTGGTAATCGTATATAAGCGGAATAATTGACTCCAGACCATTGAATTATTAAAAAATAATGCACACCCGAGGTGTAACGATCACTCCGCTCCGTGTATTTTTATAATAATTCAATGGCCCTGTCATTAATTATTCCTTACTTCTTCTTTTACTACTTTTCTAAAATTGAAACATGTTGCTATCAGCCTCAGTTTAGTGACATGCGTGATTTTATACACTTTAATAATTAATTATAAATTAATTTGACTTTGTAAATATTAATTAGAAGATCATTTATACAATTTCAAGTGTGAAAATGATAATTACTGCAGTCTATTTAATATGTGTAATTAATCTGAAAAAAAAAAATGGTTTGAGTGAATGATTCAATGACTCACTCATAAATACTTAATTGTTTCATTACTGTATGAACCAGCATTTTTTGAACAAATCTCTTGAATGAATGATTCAGTGACATATACATTTTTAACTGTCACTTGTCGCCACCTACTGGCGTAATGATGTAATCGATACAATCGTTATTTGAAACGTCAAGTTACTTTCAAAAGGTGATTTACTGTGTTTTGATAGACATTAGTGTTGATATCCAAACTATACATTTTTATCCCAGTTCTTCTATGATAATATGAATATTTGTAACACAGAAATAACAATTCTGTGTGGTTGAAAAGACTGTTTGTGAAGCTGTTTCATACCTAAACATGACACCTGCTCTCTCTGGATCAGCGGCAGTGCGAACGAAGATTTGAATGTTTCGGTGTGATTTTTTTTTTTTGTCAAAGTTTTAATAGACACAGGCGAATTGTTGTCATTTAGGAATGAGATTGTGTGTTTGAATCATGATTGAAACCTTTTAACGATTAATGGTGCAGTTGTAGTTTTTAAGCATAAATGGTTTTCTACAGAAATTATTTGCATTGATGTATGTCTTTTTTTTTTAAGTGAAAGTGATTGTTTTATTATGTGCAGTGCATTGTACTCACCATCACACTTTGCAGGTGCATTATAAAGAACTGCTGCAGTTCATACAGAGAGCCGTGCAAGATGAGAAACCGCAAAGTGTTGAGGTCTGTCACTGAGCCTGATAAAATACCCAGAATATTATCTTTTCTGCAGTTTTCTGAAATAAAAAAAGATATTTTGAACATGATCCCCGTTAGGCAGAGATCTGGGATGCGTCAGTGGCCAGTACTGACCTGGAATCCGTGATCAGTGTGACTGAAGACCAAAGAGAAACATGGCTTCAGAGGTTCCAGAAGATGGAGATGGCCTTACAAATGTGTGACACCAAAAACACAGGTACAAAACCCATCATAGAAATACTATCTATCTGGTCACAAGATGCTCATTTTAAAGAGGACCTATTGTGTTTTTTCACATGTTCATCTTTCTTTAGTGTGTAATGTTGCTGTTTGAGCATGAAAAAGCTCTGCAAAGTTCCAATATTCCTCATTTAAATAATTCCCGCCCAAGACATATACAAAATAAAGCCTGGTTGAGTTAGTTAGTAGTGTGTTGAAACTGGCGGTTATAGTAAGGGGCGGGACATTTCCCAAATCGCTTGACCAATCACAACACACTGCTTCAGCTGACCAATCAGAGCACATTGTGCTTTTCAGAAGGAGGGGCTTCAAAGAGACAGGAACTAAACAGAGCGTTACTGACAGACTGAGAAAAGAGGAGCTGCAATAATGGAGAATATGAGGAAAATAATGTGTTTTTGAACATTCATGCATGAAAACCTGTTCTAGTAGAGCCCAAAAACAAAATCAAGACTTTGTAAAATACATAATATGGCCTCTTTAAAGCAATTTAAATGATGGATTAAGAAGTGATATTGTTTTGCAAGCTGAAATGATGTTTTCAACACTGTTCTTCAGGGTATGTGGACAGAGATCAAGCCAAACGCCTGATTCTGAACTACAGCCTCATCTTTGATCTGAATCTGAGTCCTCTGAAGGTCAATGAGGTCACACGTAACACTCAGCGAGAGGGCAAAGTTCACCTGGCCTCGGCTCTGCGGCAGCTGAAGGAACTATAAACCTCTTTACACTTTTCTAAAATCATGCACATACAGTCATCCTCAATAACTGCTGGGAGATATTAACACTGACTCTGTAAAAACGGCTTTTAAATTGAAGTTTTCCAATATGAAAAACTGGGAGAATCGCAAATAAACAAATACAAGTCATGTTTCATTTAAAAATTATATTTTGTATTAAGAAAATTAATCATTTTAATACTAGTATGCTTACAGTTATTGGTATTAAAATAATGTCACAATAAATAAATAATCTTCATTTTCATATTCATAAGCAAAATCTTAACCTGGACATTTCTTGGCAGGTTTCATGACATTAACATCCCCCTTACTTTCTGCAGTTTAGTTGGTCAACAATCAAAACTTAGTTTTTGGTGCTCCAGTGATTTCTGGTCCAGAATTTCAAGATTCAAGAAAGAAATTGATGCAGAAACAGTAATAAACAGGTGCACATGCATCCCTTGTGGTTTATGACAGTCAAAAATTAAGGAATGAAGTGTATTTCATTATTGATAGTTCAAGGCAGTGGATATTACTGCATTGATGCATCACTAATCCCCACTTTAGAGCCATTCTCAAAACTTCTCTTATGTAATGATTGAAACGAACACAAGAGGGCGAAGTTTTACCCGCAACTCTTACCAATGGTGCCACAACAGCTCTCCTCTGGCATGAGATAACACAAGATAACTAAATAACGCCAAGACTATGCATGCATTTTGCAGAAGAACATTGTTATGGCTGTGCTTCGGCTCTGCGTGACTGTGAGGATGAATATGACACTTCACAATAAATGATTTCCAACTCTATTAGAGAGCAGTTTATCTGTTTAATAAAATACCTTACTCACCTGATGAGTAATAAAAAACCATATCTGCGTTTTTACAACATTTCAAATCCAAGCCAAGCAAATGTGATGATTATATGAGACAAATCAAACTCTGATTTAACATTGCAGATATAGCATGATTAAACATGTTCAGGGTGTGGAGGATGACCATGTTGTTTATGCCACACCATGGACACTCAAGTCACATGATCTAGTAACTCAACCAGTTCTACGACTTTAAACACATGGACATAAAAGCACATGTGAGTTTTGGCTCCACCCATAAACCTACAACTGGATGGTGTGCTCTGGTGCAGTTTGACATAACGATCATTGTTACTGGAAAAAAATTGTAAGATACTTTTAGACAAAGACTTTATAGAAAGACGGTGCACTCGTATTGTTAAAGTGCAACATGCAATACGGCAGAATAAATCCTGCCTTCTAAATAAGAGCCAATCCTAAAGTCATCTGCAGCAGCCATTAGAAGCTCCGGTTCACTCAGATGTGCACTCAGGCTGCTTGATCCAGCATGAAAAATGCTGTTTTTTGTCATGATTCGAGTGTTTAGAAACAAAATTTATGAGACAGTTGTTGTCGGATTTAACCAATTTCATTGTTGATTTCAAATATGAAATTTTCAAATAAGAAATTTAATCGAAAGCTTGGGGAACAACTTTTCATGTTTTCATCTTTTCATGAATTTCATGTTTACCCATCCAAAGAGATAGAAGCTGCACTTACATGCTGAGAGGCGTTTCAAAGATGGCCGCCGAGTGAAATGACTTGTCTTAAAGGGACTTTGAGTTTAGACCTAAAAGGAATGCTTCATTCTCTAAATGAGAACTGTTCAATTGCATGTCATTTTTTATTTGTAATAAAAGCATTTC